>JAQFYC010004461.1:0-17094 GCA_034694165.1 Tomocerus mixtus | reverse complement strand
TATGTAATATGTAAGTGTATGGCTATATGTATAATACATAAAGTAAATGCATAAAGTCCAAATTCCTTGAGTATTACCTCGTTATCGTGCCAATGAAAATGCCTCACACAATTCAGCAAAGTCAGAGTCAGTATTATTCGCGTGCAGCTTGGCAATTCAATAAACAGTAGGCCTCTAGTTAAGTAGTTCATTAAGATTCTGTTGAGTAGTAAGTAGTAGTTTTCTGCATGAAGATTGTTTTCACATCATCTTCAAAATTCTTCAGGTTATGAGCCAATTGTCCATTGTTCCTTATTGGAATAGCATGAGACTAGATTAGTACGGTGTAGCAAATAAGTATTGTCTTCTGTATTTTGTGGTTAAATCGGTTTACCTGTACTATTACAAAAGAATGATTATAATATTTACATAGGCATTATGTATTAAGGTATGTAGGTATAGAAAAATAGTTATGGAATTCTTAATTATTGTACTTATCTGCAGAACATTTTAATGATAATTTTTCTTTTCTTTGCAGTGAATTGCGCAACCCTTGGTTGGGCCGAGCAGGGTCCCTTCCTTGTATCCGGGGTGAAAAGCTCAATTGTCTCTTCAATGATATGGATTTGTATTCAACAAAATCACAAGGTAAATCAAAGTAACAAAACACAATTATATCAATAAAATACTTAAAACGAAAAACGAAATGTAGCTACTTATACCAGAAATTTAACTACAGTAATTAATTGGGTAAAAAGTGGTTTGGAATAAATTGATTGATCTATTTAACCACAGAGATCAACCTGCGTTTGTACGGATGCAAAATGCAAATATTCTATTGTGATACATTTAAAATATACAGAAACATAACGAAAGATAAATATTTAAATTCGCCTGTGCAAAATTCAAATGCAAGTAAAATATATTTGTAAATACAAAATAGATTGCAAAAATGCAATTTGGTTAAGACATGAATGGATTACAAAATTAAGGTAGTAGTCTTCAGTAATCCACAAACTGAGCCAGTAGAATTAAGAGCAAGTGGTAAGAGAAGATTACGCTTTCACGGATTTTGGTGTGGATGTGTTTATGAAGAGTGATGTCATTTAGTAAAATAGCCACACTGGCCAACATCCTACTTAAAGCGTGATTTGTTGCCCTTTGCTGAAGTTTTGGTTACCGCAGATTCATTATTTTGGTAATGAATGAAAAACTGTTTAGTGAATCCCTTCGTAAAGAATGACTTGGCTAGCATGCAGGGCAGTGGGATGTATTTAAGCACTATCATTCTGACATTCATTATGTATGCTAGTCATGTTCCTCTACATATATATACCTCTATATACTTTCAGATTTTAAAGAACAAACTACTTAACACAAAGGGAAGATTGTTTAGCATAATGAAAAACAAACTTTTCTAAGCATAATTTATGATAATGATGTAGTTGCTATAATTTTTTAGGTGTAGGTATTACCTTTGTACCTATTAATTATAACTACCTAGGTAAAAGGATTGTAACAGACTAACATAATTTCTACTAGAATATAAAATCTCTATTCTAACTCTTAACTGCATAAATGTACACATAATTAAATTTAAAATATGCACATGTATGCAGTTTACAAAGTAGGGTACATTAATAATTCAATTTCAATCTAAAAATTGTTCTAGCTGCCATTTATGAGCTGATTCAAAAGTGGTTGGTTTTCTGCCTTGTCAATCATGACATGTGTCAGATAGGAGCCCCCACTTACTTGTTTGTTGTGTGATGTGAGTTTCCAATCCACGCAAAAATAGTAATTTGTGTCTATTTTTCATTGCAGTGTACGAGATGTTATGCTGTGCCGGAAAATGTGGAAACCGAAGTGGTTCAGGAAGTAGCAGCAGCAGTAGCAGCCCCGATGTAGTGAGCCCAGCGTATTTGACGTTTGGAGATTATTCTGTATTTGCTTCGGATATGAAGCGTTCCTATAGAGAAGAGGCCGAAAGGCTTTCGCCCAATGCCGCCCCCGCCTCTAAAATCGCCCACAAATGCGACAAGAAGCTACCCACTGCCTCTGAGTTCATCGCCAACTGTAATAGTAAGAAAAGAATCTTAAATATCATTGAGAAGAGCTACTTTATATAAGATAATTTAATGCTTATACAGAATATAGATTATAAAGCTTACCAAATATATATATTTTCCAGTTCAGTTCAGCCAGATAAACTAGTAAAGTGTTTTCCAATTCCTTTTGCTTTGATTTCCACGCCTAACTCCGCTATGCCATCGCCATCATCATCATCATCACAAACACCAACAGACAGAGCCAAACAAACAACCGTCTACAACTATACAAGACACATATCCTCCTCATCTCATAAAAGTACTCAAGATAACCATGAAGTAACAATCTCTTTAGAAAAGAAAAGATCCAACCAGACACCTACATGCAGGCAGACAAGGCACTTTTACAACACTTACTAGTCACTAGTTAATACTCAAAACCTACACGTAGAAAAGGAAGAAGCGTAAATTGTAAATGTAAGAATACCACGTAAATAAATACTTTTACGCTACATGCTCTGGTCTTGATTTGAAGTCTGAAGATGAAGTTGCTGATTCACGCACTATATCCAATTCCAAAATCAGTCTTCCTTCGTTACAGTCCAAGGGTCATGTCCATGTCACGTCAACCTCATTCCTTCCTTATTTATCTTGATGGACCCCAAAATTGAAAATAGGTAGCTACGTAACACTGTACTTATATTGCTGATATATCGATTCTTCAGATGACGAAATACCTAAATGAAGTTTTTGAACAAAAATACATCAATTACGATTTTCTTCAACAATTAATACCGACGATACCGACGATGAGAGCTTTTACCCTTTTAAATGTCAATTTATAATAACTTACCTAATTCGATGAAAAAATATGGCACCCTTGCTATGCTACACCCTAATTAGGGATAATGGAAACTGCGTCAGAAGTTAAGTACTAGGGAATTTCGTATTATCTCGCTTTTTAACATAAATCTATACAGTTGAAACAAAAAGGATTGGCAACAGGATGGAACTGTTTGTTCACTGAAAAGATTTTACAATCTCTTTTTTAGATTTGAAATTTGCCGCCAGTTAATTCAAACAAAGGAATGTAACACTGAAAAATTGTCCAACAAAGGAATAAAGCGTGTATCAGTTTTCCATTTTCTGTTCCTTGCGTTTTCCGTTGTTTACATGGATAATATAGAATCATTCATTTAATGTTCGTCCGCACGCTCTAATCTCAACGAATTGCTAATTATTGTGGTATTAGCAAGTGTGGCATTGCTAATTATGGTAATTACGATAATAATAATCTCGATAAAAATTAGTAAGTACTGTGTAGTCATATTTTTTGATAGTATTCAAGTATTCATATTTTATGAAGTGACAATGGGAGTTTTTTGTGATATAGTTGCTACATTTATAAGTATGAAGTCATAGTTTTCGCCACAGAAGTGATACCGACCGACCAACCGACCAAACAAAAATCCTCTATCATAATAATATTTCCACGAAAAGCCATTACAATCTCTATTAGCATTTTCTCGCCATTATAAACGACCCACACTCTGACTAACTGATATTATGTCAGTCTTACAATTTTGTTATGCCATGCCATACCATACCATACCACAGAAGATAATTGTATACAATAGAAAATACAATGATCACATCATCATACAATAATACCAAACCAAACCAGGGTCAGCCAACTTTGACACGATGACATCCATGGAAAATACACAAGCAAGCAACTTTTTTATCTTTAAATGATAATTTCTTTCCTTCCTTCGCTTTTCATCCAACGAAGAAAAAGTACACAATCGAATCTTGTTGAAAAAGTTCTTCCAAGTGTAGATAATGCAATAAACATTGTTGCTACAACAGAACCAACTACCTACAAGCTACAACCTAAACCCGGACTAATATTATTACAACAACAATGCGACCTACACATATAATGTAGGTAACATCAATTTAACATGCGTGTTCAAATGTTCAATCCAATTCAGTTAAAGTTGAATTGAATGAAGAAAAGAGTAGAAAACAAGACGCCTTCGCTTTCCCGTTTAATAATTCACACTTGTCCTCACTCGCTCCCAAAATAATAAATCCTCCTGGATCTTGAATCCTGAATCTCTGTTAAAGTTCATGTAACATCCAAAGCTGTTTTTGTTTGGCTTAGCTAAGAAAGTACGTATTGTATGTAAATTCCTGATTTTGTGGTTGTACTATAAGAATGGGACGTTTTTTTCCCAATTATGTGTCTTTCGTTATGTTCCCTATTTCGGATTTACTTACCAATAAGTCTGCAAATGTAAAATGAAATTAGTTATCCATGTAAAGTTAGAAAAATTTATGTTCTACATGCCTGCCTACATAGTTTTCTCTCAAATTGTCGATTTTACTAAAGCTAAACACGTTCCTTTCTTAATTTGCATTACAGATCACAAGTCGACAATAAATTGTGAAGAAGTTTTCCTGGGAGGCTCGTGCAATCCCACCACTTGGAGACAAGAAATCGCCATTCCAATGCTCAAGACTCTAGGCATTACTTATTTTAACCCGGTAATTAGATTATTTTCTTGGAAACATGTCTCTTTTACACTCTTACCTTGTGATGTAGCCAAAAATGATTGAATTTTGAAGAGGACGATGCTCAAAAAAGGAAAATCGTCACTACAAATTAAAGTCCACACAATTTAGCATATTAGGCAATAAATGGATTTTTAATTAGGTACCTAGAAACTAACGTTATGTAGTTATGTCATCGAATTATGGATAAATTGAAGAGTTATGTTTATTCAGCGATAGATTTACAGATAATAGTACTTTATAATAGTAAAGTGCTTATCCTATATGGTAATGGTAATCTACTTAATAATTATGTGGCAATAATTAGTACCCACATTATATAGATTCTCTGTAGTTTTTAATGGTGCTTTCTCTATATTCAATTACAAAGAGTAAGTTATGTATGTAATTAGGATAACAAATTGTCATTTGTTGACATCCCACACAATTACATCTTCGTAAGAGAATCAATCCTAATCCAAATAGGAGTAAATGGTAAATTAGTATTTTTTTTTCCTGTAAAATCAACATATCGTTATACACTACACACAATTGTCAAGTCAATGCCAAGGATAGAATGGATTAATAGATGTACATCCTAATCCTATAGCAAAGTATAACTTAACATAATTAATGTCATAAAAGTATCGTGGGATGTAGGATGATATCAAATAAGTACATTCCAGTTTTCATAGCAAATCGCGTAGGTATTAACATTTTTTCTACTGTTTATGTGAAATCTGAATTACATTAATTACAATACTATATTAGATGGCCAGACTGACAGGGCAATGTATCCACAGACACTTAATAGTAACTTAAAAGACTTAAACTACCTACACTCATTCCAGAGAATGACTGTTTCCGTTGTTCTTGGGCTATACACGTGAGTACGTGGGCTTCCACAACCAAGCCAAACCATGCCACTTAAAAAGAATGTCATGTCAGACCAGGCCATGATAGTTCAAGTCAAGTGTAGCAAGCCAAAGTCAACAAGTTCAGTTCAAAGCAGCCTACAATACAATACCCATATGCATACATGAAGACACATCAGATTTCTTCTGCCTATAAGAAATTCTTTATTTATAATCTCTTTTATGTACCACCCACAACAACAACAAAGTTGATAAATACATGATATACAGTACGTTGCTTTAGGTCAGAAAAGATCCTACATGTAATATGTCAGTACAAGGGTAACATAAAATTAATGTTTAAGTAGCCAAATCCAAAATATGCATTTCTGAGGGTTTAAATTAGTTTTAGCGTAGCTATAGAAGGTTACAGAGTACGGATATTCATTTATTGTATTTAGAAGCCCTTTTATCTACCTAATTAAATGCGTAAACTTTGAGTTTACTAAAAAATTCTGTATGTATGATTAGTGGGGAAGACAATAAGCTATTTTTATATACTGCTGGTAAATTAATTTATATTACTAGAATGGGTTGCAGAATTACGTAATCTGTAAACAGTTTGTCTATTTAAAAAATTGTGCTCTAAATATTTTTAGCAAGTATAATTTATAAGTATATAAAGATAGTTTTGGAATAGAGACAGTTTTAGATTATTCCACATTATATTGAGACAGTTTGGGATTATGCTACACGAATTATGACTGAGACGTTGGGTGGGTGGTGTAATTTATCTGCGTTTATAATTTAATTGTTATTTAATAGTTTACTATCAAAAGTAGCTTATATTAGAAATGAATCAAACCTGCTAAACATACAAATAATGAAAATATTGTGCTCTAAATATTTTTAGCAAGTGGCAGACTGGAAACCTGAGCTCATCGAGGTGGAGCACCAGGCTAAAACCAATGCCGAAGTCCTTTTCTTTACGATTGACAACCAGACACGCTCTATAGTAGCAATGCTCGAAGTTGCACATGAAGTTGCCAAACAACGTAAAGTCATTCTCGTCATTACGGGGTTCAAAGGACCCGGACACCATGTTTGTAATGAACCTATCACTCAACGGTAAGAAACTTTACGAAAGCCAGAACGTAAAAACAGTTAGTCATCTATGTCTAAACAAAAATATACTATTATAACGTACCTTTTGCACGAAATGAAGTCATATTCGAAGAAATTGCGTTTTAACTATGTAAATGTAGAAGCTCTCTCTCTTCCTATGTCATTCATTCTTTCCATTAATGTAAATACGACATAAAATATGCAAAGAATCTATTTTTAACGATGAACATGTGTAGCATTTCATACACAAACATTAAACATCTTTGTAGTGTAAATGTTAAGTGAAGAGACACTTCTATTGTGTATGTAGTATTGTTCTCAAACTGCTACAAATATTTAAATGCCTTAAATAATATTAAGTTACCACTTATCAAGAATCTAGTTTAAATTCAAATTGTTATTAAACTTGTTATGCAATCCTATGAAAAACAAATGTGCTTAAGTGTACGTTATAAAAAGTTTATTTTGACTAACTTTTGCAGAAAGACAGTTAATTTGAATAGTGAAATAGTCATGTCATATCCTTATAATATATCACATCTACAGGTATTGTGTAATTGCATTGCACATAATCCAGACCGGGCCAGGAGAGTTTTTACTTACCATTTACGTGTTAATAAATCTTAGGAACATTTCAATTTATCTCTTAAAGATCTTAATTGTATTGTATGAAAAAGTCGTATTTATTTTATGAGCCTTGTAAAGCAAACTCTACACTTTAATGAAGACACATGCACATTTTTATTGAAGTCACCATAATAAGCCTTACGGGGCGGAAAGCAATAAATTCGGTGAAAACACACAGGGCACAGTGGGAAGCAAATTCCTGTATTTTACTTCCACTTGTCTGTCTAGTACTCAACTCACTACGCAAAAGAAATACATGCACTCACAAACAATCAATTCAAAAGATAATATAAGCCCATGCCTTGTCCTTGTGTTGTCTTGTTTTAGTAAAGTATAGTAAACCAAGACATGCATAATATCCTAGTTAGCTGCATTACTCACAGAACAGAATAGTATACCACAGAGTTTTGTGTACAATACTGAACTAAAGTGAAATTAAATTAAATTAAGTGTGTAGTAAGAATGGTAGGTTAGATTTCTCACATATTCAGCCAATTTACACTCTTCTAACTTTTAGTTAGGAAATTCGGTAGTTTTTAGGAGTTGAATGAGAATATATTTATATGTATCGGTATTGGTACCACTGTATCAGTTGTAGGTACAGGAGTGTCATTAGGCTAAAGGAACATTGTGTAATTTCACTTTCTCTGTCTCAATTTTTTCAGAAAAACTAACCAAGTTGTCAATTTATGTAATTCCAACTGCAGTGATGTACCTAATGGTACGCTTATTAGCTATTAAGCTCGTCTAATTTAACTTTAAATCATTTTTTCAAGTTTTCCCCCTGTATGTGCGTGTTTAGCACATTTTGAAGCCTATAACAGTATTCTAATGAAATTTTCAATCAAATCAGTAAAAATCTTTGATAGCATCAATTGACTAACAATTGTTAGTTTTTCTGAAAAATATAGAAGTGATCAAGACGGTCCCTTTGACCTGGCGGTGGTCTGTATCTAGTACATATATACAATAAAAGTAACATACATCCGGTTTATTTACATCACAAATCTTAGTCTCATCTTGAATATTTGTTCTTAAAGTGTTTCCTTTAACTATCTTGAGAAAGATTGAGAATGAACATTTCTGTTACGCAATGCTCTACTTACTTACGTATGTAGTTAAGAACAGGATTATACACTTACTTTATAGCTTAAGACATAAATAGGGATTACCTACTTATGTAGCTATTCTCTTACATACATAACTAAAGTACAAGTACAAGGTAACACAAATAACCTACCTACAGACACAGAACATATTCTATACAGTCTGCTGAGAATCAAGAATCAAGTTCGTAGCTACTTGTGTAGTTAACTTATTGTAGTGGCTGTTTTAGTTTTCGTTGTATGAATGAACGAGTAAAATAAATTGAAATATGAATGAATGCACCTTCTGCTAAGTATCTGTTCTCTGTTCCTGCTAGCTAAGCTGCGTGATTCTTTCTTTCGAACCTTTGACTTTGGCTTTGGCCTTTGTTTTTATTATAGTTCGAATAGGTAGATGTATTTTTTAGCCGTGTGATGAGAAACTTGGCAAAGTTTTTAAAACTGGAGATGCACAAATGGATAATAATTTAAACAAGTTAAATAGGGATAGATATGCAAGGAAAATAATACCGTGCTTTGCTTTCTCATGGAATGACTCATGAAGAAAACTTTCCATTTCTTGTAAATGTACCAGTTGAAATTGAAAATACGTAAGGATATGGGGTCTGGGCCCGGATATGCATGGAAGTGAATGTTTTTGATAATCGGAAAAGCTAGACAAAATTTGGATTTTACCATTTAATATTAAATGCATATCTTAAATATAAATATATCGGGAACTTCTTGAGGTGTATTTATTTAGCTAATGATTTTTCGTAAATGAATTATTCGATTATTGGGAATTAATTGAGAGTGTAGGCCATCGCCATCGTATTATGGGACCAAGAGAATTATTTTATAACTTACAACACGAATTTTTACCTGTATATTTTTTGTTCAATTTTTAATTTGAAAGTAAATTAACACTCTAGAGAGCGACATATCCGGGCCCTGGTATATTGAAATGTTCTACCTTGACTTAACTTATAACACATACAAATAAATATCTTAAAAAACGCTAGGTAATGATTGTATTAAAATGCCTACTACCTACCTCCTCGTTTCAATTCAACTGCACAAAGTTTACCAGTTTACGGCGTGTCTCGTCACTCAGTCTTATCGTGTCACGTCAGCAAATCATTCACGCTGCACTTACTTACATTGCATAATGATTGCTAATTAAAATTCACCTTTTTACGAGTTTCCAGTCCAGTCCACAGGCAATTGCATGTATAGTGGATGAATGTAAAATGTTTTATAGTAACAATTCAAGATAAGATTTAGGTGCATAAAATGTTACTTAAGTTATTGTTAGTTTTATTATTGTTTTTACTATTATTTGATTAAGGATTGATTAAACCGGATTGAGTTAAAATAATCAACTTATGAATGCATAATGTTAAATCATGATTTTTTAAATTTGTTTCCGTACAGAGAATACGAAGACTTGACGTGTGGTCAGTTGATTCTGCAAGACTTAGTAGAGCGTCACGGGATTCCAGTTTTTAATGATATTCCAACCGCTCTAAGATGTACAGCTAAGGTATGTCTGCATTAAACTGGTAAATAGTACAAATATCATAATTTTTTACTAGACAAGGATGCTCGTGACTGCGTTCTAGTCACCTCATGCCTTCAGTTCACGAATAGTTCAAGAAAAACTTTTTTCGGTACTTTTAAACTTTGAAGAAATGATATAAAAGTGATGATGTTAAGTTTAAATTATTTCTTTGTTGCTCATTCCAGGTAATACGGGAAAATATACGACCAAAAGACTTGAAGCTCTCGGACTTGGCTCAGCCTGTCAAAATGGGTCATTTGCAAGTAAGATACATTAATTCATGTCCAGCTGTTAATAAATACTTTCCAAGTAGTCTATCCGACTCACTACAATTTCATCAAGACTTTTGCTCTTTCTAAACTTTTGCAGAATTCCAATCTTCAGCTTTGGATTCACAGCAATTTGAGAAAGACTTTTGATAGGCTCGATAATTCCGGCAGCGGTGAAATTAGTTTAGCAGATGTAAGTCAATCATTTTCAAAAATATGATCATTTGTATTTCATTTTACCATTAGCTGTAATTAGCGTATTTCGCCACGAACGTTTTTCTGGATATATAATTTTTGTGGATGTTAACTTTGTTGCTAAATAAGCTTTGTAAGCAAAGTAAGCATTTTTGGATGCGTTGAAATATGTCATTATTAAATAAGTCAAAAACAGTTTCTGTAAAAATTGGGATTTTATTTTCTTACAGGTAAGATTAGCCTACCGGATATTAACGAATCAAGAGTTAACAAAAGAAGAAGTACTCAATGTTCTCGAAGGGATCAAGATAATTGATAAAGAGAAAGAACTCATTACACCTCCCCCCGTAACAGAACCTTCACTCAAAAAAGAAACAACAAATGGTTTCAACGGAACAATGCTGAACTTCGACCAATTTTTTTGTATTATGTCCGAACTCATGTATCATCATTATAGAAATTCAAATCGATCCTGGTCCAATCTCCTTGCCACAAAAGCTTCGTATTTTGTCCAGCATGTAGCCCTGCCTGCCTTGACCAGATTATTAGGTAAGATCCTAGCTTATTACAAATTTATTATAGTGCTCTTGTAAAAAATATCATACAAAATAAATACAGAACTTCATTAATTTTTTTTGTGTATTAATAGATAATGTTCCGGGCTCAAAACAAGGATGGATGCCGCTGTCATCCAAACCAGACTCCGAGCCTTTAAATAATTCTACCCTTTTTGATGTGTACTTAGGAGGTCCTTCTTCCTCTGACCATAAATGGCGAACGGAATTTGCCATTCCTTTATTAAAGTAAGAATATTTTCTTAAAACCTTACTTAAAGCTATACAGTAACGATTTTGCACATTTACTTAATAATTTTCATTTTTCTTGTAGAAAACATGGAATAACTTATTCTAATCCTGAAACGTCGCAAAAGAGTCTAAAATTTTTACCTATAGATGCAACCTTAATAGATAAGTGTCGACTCTCGCTATTTTACATATCCAGTTCAACTCGCTCCTTAGAAAATATGATCGCGGTGAGATATTTGTAAAACAACTATTTAGCGTTAAACGATGCGATGCCTATTGCATAAAATATTTTTACAAACTTTGTCCTTGATTATTTAACAGGCCGCTTTCTATTGCGGTTTGGGATCTCAAGTTGTTGTATGTATCGAGTCTCTAAAGGATGAGTGCCAAATTGATGGAGAGAAGGTAAATATAGCAACTATTGTGTTTTCGTGCACATTTTTCTTACTTTTAGGTGTAGATGTATATATGTCGTATGCATAGAATACCACCAGGAATAACCGACATATAATTCCACTTAAATTTTGCAGGGAAGCTAATAGAACTGTCAGTATGTAATTGTTCTAAAAATTTTTATGCTCTTTTCAATTATGTATGTATTTTATATTAGACTTAATTAGCTATTAAGCTTGTCTAATTTCATTATAAATTATTTTAACAAGCGTTATATGCCCCATTATATGTCTAACTTTGTATAACTCGCTGAAAATAGCATAAAATTCCTTGTGTTAGTTACACATATAATTTATCATAATAAAAAATAAAGAAAAAGCCATGGTAGTTCTCTTTCTGTGACATATATCTTTTTAATAGCAAACCAAAGCTAAGTATTGCTTTAGTATGCGGCGGATGTCTGTCAACGTAGTAAATTATACCCAATAAATTAGCCCTTTAGTATATAAAAGAAAACCGAAACGAATTAATAAACGAATCTGTCTTTTATTTTCTATTGCAGCTTTCGCAAATCGCAATAAAAGACTATAATCGAGGTCGGGCCTACTTATCCGATATGGCCAAACGGATGGGTGTCCCCGTTTTTGAAGAGATTAATGAAGCTTTACAATGTGTCGTTGACAAGTGCAATTCGTCCTCTAGTTCGTAATACTTTGTAGATAAATTAAATAGAGTAGGAGTGATTAACTCAATTTAAATCACATACATACAATACACTTGCAATTACAATAATCCGAAGCACAAAGACTAAAATAATTTCGATGAAGAACGCTAAACGGTTAAAAACGGCTAAACCATCAAGTATATAATGTAGTTTATAGATTATATTGCAACTTTACTAATTCTGTAAAGTCCAGTAAAGACATTAATTTAATTTACCAAAATATATTATTATTATTATTACTATTGTTATATCATTGAGGATTTGCAATTTAATAAGACAGTTGTGTCAATAGTATCATTATCATTTGTAATACAATAACCTTTACAGTTTACATCAAGAATCCATATTATTATGTATATAAATACCTTAAATATTTAAAATGTGTTGTAAAAATAGCTAATTATTTATAGATTATACTTATACACCTCAAAACTTCAATTCAGTTATGGAATTGGAAGGATTTTTTTGTTTTGAAAATACTGAGAATGTATTATATAAATGCATCTTTAAGATGCATTAAATATTTAAATATTGTAAATTACCTTTTATGTATGTGGAGGATACGGAACACATAATAATAACAATATTATCATCATCATGCTACTTATAATACAACTGTTAATCATTAATTATTAATTACATATTAAATATTATTATGTATCATTCCTTCCTTCATTTCACTAAGAATTAACAGTGTTGTAACGGAAATGCATTGCAGTCATAAATACATTGCAGAATTATTATTTTATAGTCCTAAGTCTAATCTAATGCAAAAACTACAATATAAGAAGTATAAAATAAAAGATATTTAAATAACATTATACGGATAAATACCAAATAGGGAAAGATAAACACAGATCAGGTCAGGTACATAATTATTATATTGTTGTCGATGTACTAAACCCTACTACCTACAATGCAAGCCTCTAATTATTGAAGATTGTACTTTCATAATGATATTCTACTTACTATTAATGAAATAATAATGTTAAGCCACACGAGGTGTGGTTGGTGTTTATTTACCAATAGTAATGTTATTATATAATTTAATTTACTACAGATTAATGTAGAATAGTGATCATTCAATTATTCAATTATTTTAATGTCCAACTGAAAACTTCCGCACGCTACTCATTTGGAAGGATTTTTTACGGACTCATTTTATGTTGTGCCCATTTTTTGAAATACTGTTTGTTTGACAAATAAATAAATGCATGCCTAATTATCACTAAAATTTTGGCTTTCAATACATATGTTTCATTTACCATTTCACTCTTTCAAATTCAGACTGTACAAATAGAAATCTATAAAAAGTGGCATATATTTCATTACACCTGTCTTTTATTCTAGTGGTTCATATTCGTCAAAATGTCCATTTAAAGTAAGAATTGGGTTTTCACTGACGATAAAATAAAATATACCAACAGCCTTAACAGCAGATTGGACTTTAACTGCTTGCAGACAAACTCTAAGCAATTTCTGGGAAGATTCCAAGCAAAAAACGATAATTTTCGGGCAAATGAACTTTCAGGCAAAATCCAAGCAATGTGAAAGGCAATGGCAATTTTCAAGCAAACGATATTGTAGATACGTTGGTTATTTTCCAGGGAATTAAATTTTCATTAACGCATCCACATTTGTAAAAAGTGAAAAGGATTCGTTTGAAATAAATATGCAGAATGAAATGTAGTCAATAAAGCAACTTGCAAATTGCGCCCAAGAAAATCGCCAAACATACCCATGCATAATTTCTGTAATAAAACAAAGTAATGCACCTATATAATCAGTTCCATACTATAGGTGCTTCTCTAAACTATTCGCTGTCGCATTTTACATAAACTAGTATGTATAACTGTCAACCTGTCAACTGTATACAAAATTTAATAGATTTATATTGAGCGTAAATGTATCTGTATTATGATTGAAATATTTAATACGTCATGTATCTAATCTAATGCGTAGCCGAAATTAACGACTTGTCCACATAATACATTTTGACAGAATGTTTTATAGTTTAATCACAGTCAGTCATTAGTAGTCATTACATTGCAAAATAGCTAGCCGAAGTCAAATTACAATTTTAATGTGTAATGCTTATTCGATCGAGTAATTACTGAAACATTATTATATCGACAATGGATGACAATATTATATTGTAGAGATACTAAGTACTTATTTAGTACCTGTGTGTGTGTGCCTACATATTCGAATTTTCTGTTCATTATTTTATTAATATTATCCTATAATATTTATGCATAATTATTATCCGTTATATCGATAAATATAGCGGGATTTTACCTACTCCCATTCCCATTATGTTCTCACAGAAGAGCTGCTGAACAAAATCTCACAACATTTCGCAAGCAGTAGTAATTTAACTGTACTATTGTATTTACAGTTATATAGTAATTTATTTATACCAGTAGTATTTAATAATTTACAGATATTTATCTCTTGGGGGGATATTTGATCTCTGATATCGATATGTGACACTTATGACGTAGGCACCCTCGCTGAACTCAGACAGTAATTAGCATACCCATATGCAAATATTTTTGAAACTATCGTATGTAACCTATAATTAAATTGGAATGGATTTCAAAAGAGGATTAAGTAATTAAGTAACATAGTCAATTAGATTTATTGGGTTAATTGCTGAGGCAGTAGGCTTTCATTTGATTTGATAAATTTTTCAGTCCATTCCGTAAATAGAATTCTTTGGTGACCTGACCATCCTAACTTCATCTATATAGGGGAATTCCTTACATTCGTTAAGGACGTCTTATTCAGCTCAATAAACGAGCTAACTACTATACTAAAGATCAGCGTATTGTATTGTTCCATAATTTTGTACTATATACCTTTCTAATCCATTACAAACTTTTGTATTTATTGTACCATTGAATAATACTAATAGGATATTGACACTTTATGCAAAATACCATACATAAGTAGTTGCTAAGCTAAATGTGTGGAAAATCCTTACTACGAGCGTCTCTCAGCCTAAAAATTGTTGAAATTGTTAAAAGTGTATGTTAAAAGTGATGATTTCCTTACGAGTATTTCTCATTTCCATAATTTACCTACTTTTGTTCGATTGTTAAATGTACAGGAAATTCCTTTAAATTGAAATGTTTATCCTCGGACTGAATTGTAAATATTGACATCAATTGTCAATGATTGCATGCATACATTATCTCATCTCAAGCTAATACAATTAAGTATGTTGCAGTTTAAGTCAGTTTATCTTTGGTCATTGGCCCATAGACATATTATTGCTTTTTGCTGTGTTTTAAAGCTAACTTAAGCCCAGCAACCTGGGCATTTCGTAGTTTAACAAAGACGTTTCAAATTGTCAATAAAATTAAAATGTTTCCTAAAAGATTATTACAAATATACGAGGTTCAAGTACAGATTTCCCGTTTGACGGGATCTGTTCCTTTTGAATGGGATGCCACAAAAAATCAACTATAGAATATTCATCAAACCATGCGAAAAAGTTATTTTGGCTCGTCTCATCCTTAGTCTATGCCTTTCATTTCTTGTACTTGTTAATACGGTTACCAGAATCTGTTATTTCTGAAAAGTTATCATCTGCAGACAAGTATTTCCATTTATTTTGGATTTCTTGTAGTTCTCTTGGTCTTTCCTTAGATCTGACAACAATATTGGGTCCTTCTCAATTAGTGGAGCTTGTAAATGCGATCATAAGTACCCAAGAACAAATGAGCAGTAAGTTTCGATCTAAATATTCCACATTTCATATTGAGACAGTTTTGGGGCGTACCGTTTTATGCAAGATAGCTGTATGTAAAGGGCCGGTCAAATTAAATTGTCCTACAATACAATATAAATTATTTTTTAATGTAAATATTTTTTTTATTAAAAATGACAATTATTTTTCTGTATAGCCGATTGCCTAAAAATCGACAGACAGACAGCAAGTGTGAAATGGTGGAAACCCGTAGGAGCCATAATGTTCTTGATGATCTCTTCAAGTCTGGCTCTTCCGATTTTATTTGCCTTGGCTGTATTTGAAAGCCCATGCAGTCCAAGATACTATACTTCATTATTTTCTTCCCTATGTCAAGATCTCAATTTGTTATACATATTTCCAAACTATTTGTTTGAATCTTGGATGTTTCTACATATGTGGGGATCAGCTTTGTTTTGTTTCTTTACGTTTCTACTGTGGATATTCAGCACATCTTCGTGGATCGACTATTTGGGGTACTAACATGAACATTTTTTTAAATTCATTTAATTTTTTTGTTTTCAAAAATTGCATTTTTGCATATTTTTAGACTTGAGACGACAAAAAATGTTTCTTTGTCTCGTAAGCACCGAATTTACAGATGTCTTCAGATAACTAACCAAATGATGAACAGCAGCTATTCGAAATTGGTGATGACTACCCAAATAATGGTTTTATTTTCATTGCACGTTTTGGGAAATTACGTCGTAATACGTTTACATGGAAAAATTAGCCTTTTCTTCTACATTGCGTGGCCTGTTGCCGTTTGTGCCGCAATGACTGCTGAAATTATTTTTTCTAAAGTTTCCTCCATTGTGTGTGTAAAGTCAATCAATTATTTGCTAAAGCAGAAGGCATTGCAAACCAATCTGAGAAAAATAAAAATCTTGCAATCATGCAGATTTCTTAGGGTGGAGGTTGGAAGCTTTTTCTACTACGCACAATCCACGCTACTTTCATTGTTTTCCGAAGTTATTGATTATACTGTCACTCTCCTGGTGCTAAATGATTTCCAATGAAAATCCCTATTAAAATAGTTAATTATTAAGTATTGGAACAATACTTTATGTAAATGACCGTTCCGTCCGTCCGTCTGTCCGTCTGTCCGTCTGTCCGTC
>JAQFYC010004460.1:0-17104 GCA_034694165.1 Tomocerus mixtus | reverse complement strand
GAGTTGAGGACGCCATACAACGGGACAGACAGACTCAACTCTTCGCATGAAGAGCGAACTATGTTCCCTCTTAATAACCCGTTACGCTTTATAGGTACATAATATATAGTATGTAAATAGGTATTGAGCACTAATCCTGTATCCTGTAATGTAATTGTAGCAAAACGTACAACGAAAAAGGGTGTATGTATTGGTTTACCGATAAAGCCAAGAAGTTTTAACGCTTAGCGAACACTATCTAATATTGGTATTGTTTACTTTTATAATTATGCTGATGGAGTATAGTAGAACGAAGAATATTTAGACATCAGATAAATCATAAACGCAACATCGCTGCTGACTACTATACATAAAGAATATATCAGCCTAGATAGTTATTTTATTTAACAACTGTATTTAACTGTTTTTGAATTGTCAAAATATTTTAGATCCGAACCATGATTTGTATCTCGTGTGCACTTCTACTAATTTCAGTACTTCCAACTTTTTTGACAGTCAGAACTGATTACGTTTCCCGTCAAGAAAAACATTTATGGCGTATAAATGGTTTGGATACAATCCTGTATTCGCTCTCTTCGAAATACAGTGTTACCATTTACCATGATATACAATTTTTATTTCCTGAAATAGATTTGGGACCAATTGCTATGCTCCTACCTCAAAATGCCACAAAAATTAATCGCGAAATTCACCTAGATTGGAGAAAATGGCAATTGTTTTATGCAAAACTGTTTATATTGCTAGAGGGTGAAAGTGTACCGTTTTATAAACACTTTGCAAAAAAGTCATGTCTGCCCCATAACAGTTTCTCAGAGCGTCTTCTTTATTGCCGAGAGAATTTAGGGTACGATGTACTAATTGTTCCTCAAAAATTTCTAGTTAACTACATAGAAAATACTGGCAAATATTTAACGCCAATCTACTTTCCAATATACGAAACATTTAGTAATCTGACAACTACCATTAGACTCAATATCATTAGCGTATACTGCTATTTTTGTGTGATAAAGTGCTATAAGCAGACGGGAAATCATTTGGGGACCTTGAAGGAACTTAAAATCAATAACGTAACAACTGGGATAGTTGAAAGCTTTGTAGATTTTATCGACGAAATCCGCTTTAAAAAATTTGCTACTCCAATAAATTGCTTTAGTAAAGTTAATCAATCAAAAATAACGAATTATTTGAACGAAAGCAGTTACCTTCAAACGGTGGAAAAAATATCACCATTCCAATCTTTAGAAACCCAGTCAGTAAGTTTTAGCTCAGCTATTTTGTCACTGTTTGGTCTCGGTGCCAGAGAAGTTACTTTACACACCAACATAAAATTGTATTTACCACAAGAATATGCAATTAATCTACTAACATCCACATTCCAAGGGATAACTGGAGAGGAAAGCTGGAATTACGCTACGTGCTATGGATTACAACAGAATATCAACTGGAAAATTTATGTTCTACCTTTTGACTTATTTTCCTGGATTTTTATTGCGGTTTCGGCCATATTGGTATCTATAGTTTTCTGTTTTCAGTTCCAGTTCAAGCTAGAGAAACTTTTTGAAATACTTTACCACTACATTGGCGTTTTATTAGAACAAGGAGTTTCAATTGACAAAACATTGAACAGAAGAAAGATATTGTTTACATTTGGCATTTGGATTTTGTTAGGAGTCATCTTCAGTAACTCTTATAAATCCATTTTAGTTCGTGAACTGTCCTTTCCAAGAAAATTGAATAGCAATTACACGTATTTAAAAAATCTAGATGATTTTGTCATAGTAGCGAAGGATGGGTCGTATATTTGGCATATTGAAGATTTAATGGTAGCAATAAATGTGGGAATTGAATTTTTACAATTGAACATTACGGATATGAAAATAAAAACAATGTGCCTAGATCCGAGATTGAATATATTTACCGAAATCTTTGGTAATAGTCTAAACGAACATTTGCCAAAGATAAGTTGCAATCAATCCACAAATGAGGCAACTAAATATATTGAGGCTCAATTAAAAGATTTGCATTTTCTAAATAAACTTGTAGTTTCTAACAAATCAGCACTACTGCAATATTATTGGCAGAAATATACATTGAATAGGGATACTGAATACTTGCAGAAAGAACGAAGTAATATGATAGCTGAATTAAAAGAATTGGACAAATTTCCTTCGAAATTTATCAGCGCGAACGATTGGCGTTCTTCTCTCAACCATCCTCTGATTGATTATATTAACAGTGCCTATGAGATTGTAAAAGACTGTGGAAGAGTGGTTTACATTGACACAGTAGCTTGGCTCAATACTTATGAGCGGTATATATTCCGCCACATCAATTTTGTGAGAGGAAATGAAAATTTCCTAAAACGGCAACTATTCATTGAGGTTCCATACTCGTCAAATCAAAATCTTATACTGTACAAGCTGCAGAATATAATGAGCTTGGGAATTTATCAGCTCTTTGAGTCCTGGATACTAAATATACAAGAACAGGAACTCAGATACGAATTTAAAAAGATTAACATCACCGATATTCGGATACCTAACAATGACATTCGAAAATTGATGCTTACTGACTCAAATATTTTGTCAGTATTTTATATTTATGGGCTATTCATCCTTATTTCTTTAACAATATTTTTATTTGAATGCTTTCTCACTCTACACACATACATACAAATTTTAATGTGGAAGTTTTTTATTTTTATTTGGCGTACGTTTACGTTATTATAACGTTTACCTTAATTTGACGGAAACAATAATATGGTTTGGATTTTGGATTAGGTTAGATACGTATTCTTTGTAGTTGCTATTTGGTAGGTATTGATGTAAAGTAATAAAATTGCTATCCACAAAAAGTAGGACAGTTATAATATAAAAATATGGTTATTATTATTTCAGTTTATTAGGAATTACAACCACAAAAACTTTGGGTCACAAAAAAGTACTGTAAGATTTTCTCCTGAAATACTTGTATATTGAATATATCGTATATTGAAATAATTATGTTGTAATGTGTCATCAAACAGCTTTAAGTAATTCATTGTAAATAAAAAATATTTGTCGTTGCTTTTTAATGTTAGCAAAAGTTTCATTTCTCTTACTCACAAACTGACGAGCAAAATGTTAGAAACACACTGCATACTAGTAAAAGCTGCTGTAACCTTTAGTGGTTATGTTAATTCCATCAGAATGCATATTAATATTATTAACTGCTGATTAAAATGGTTAGGAGTAACTGATAATAACTGATAAACGCAAACTAGTTACTACCCATTTGAAAGACTGATCAATATGTTATATAATTAATCTATGTACTATAAATGCCATTTTTGTTTTCAAGTCAATAACTTCTTTAGCTTTTAAATAAATAACTGCCAGTACCTGTCAGTGCCTGCCAATTTGCCAGCTTACTACCGAATTAATTTTACTCTAATGTAAGGATTGTGAATTGATAATGTGCCAATATTACAATTCTATATTACTCAGCAAATATTTAATGAGTAGTAGTATAATGTAATTCTTCGAATTGTAGATATCAGTTATTAGTTACAAAAGCTGCGTATAATTCAACTATAAGTATATATTATGAATAACTCAATATATAATTTAATAAACTAGCCTAACTAGTCACGCAAATAAATTTTAGGGTATACTTACGATGACTAAAAGACTATTGATATCATCGTAACAGGTTAGCTCCTGGCCAACAAATATACTTATGTTGCCATTTTATTATTTAAAATTTATACAATGCGCATGACAATTTATTCCTAAAAAATATTTGTTCCAATATTTTATGTGAGTATATTAAGTATAATAATTAGCTCAGCCATGGCCACCTCAATAATATATTGCTTAGGTATGTCATTCAATTCCACTCCATAAAAACATATTAAATTTATTTTAAAGTGCCCTAACATTTACACTGTTGACAACATCGTAATGTATAGATAGAATAGGTAAATACTAATACTTACTAATTGTAACATACAAAGAGAGTGGAGGATGTGACGCTCTATTCATGCAATTGCAAAACAAAATGTCACCGTGTACGTGTGTAGCAAGCCATATAGTCAGTATAAACTTCATTTATTTCAAACTACCATCGCATTGTATAATATGAGAAAACCTTGTCCATACCTTATTGTGCAACTGTCATCCAAAGCAGTCAATGCACCCAATCTGTAAATATGTATATAAGGATACGAATATACAACTTTAACTACTATTCATTTTCATCCCTATCTTTTCGTAAATAACATTGTAGGACACACTTTGGCTTATAGGCGACAAAATGTTTCCCTACGAAAGTCACCATAAATCTTAAAGTCATAGCCACTTGAATTGCACTTCTCGCAACGTTTGTTATTCCTTTTTCACATATCAGGGCTGAAAAACATGAAACGAGCAGACCAATGCCAGCGATGATGAAAATATTAATCAACTTAAAGGACAAGCTAATTGGTGTAGGAAGTTGAGTGTCTTTTGCATTTGCTTTCCCAACAGGAATATCAACGAGTTTGTAGTATTCCATTTCATACCAAATGTTTGTCAGTCCAGCTTCTCCGAATTTTTGCATAAGTTCGTAAAAAAGGTGATGAAAATGTTTACCAAAAATATAAGACTCTGGCTCCACAAGTATGTTTTCAGGTAAAACAAAGCAGTCTTTCTGAGTTATACTTTTCAGAAACATTAAATTTCTATCAGCCAATCTAGAGCGGGACTCTATTGCAATATTTTGGTGTTCTTGCCAAAAAAGCGGACCATGTTGAGAGAAATCGGTAACGATTGAAGTGGAATTATCAATAATAAAGTATTTGTCCACGTTTTGCAAATTTAGTTCGTGTCTTTTAAAACTATACTTGTAGTCAATAATTATTTGCTCCTTGCTAGCATTGTTGATTTCCACGGCTCCAACAGAATAATACACTTTGTATCCATGGTCTAGCAATTCTGGCAGATCCAGGTAGACTTTCTTCTCTGGAGGAACGACAATATAACTTGTGATGATTGTTTCGTAGCAAGTCCCCAAAAGAAATGCGGACATTGACAAAATCCAATAGAGAATTGTTTTTAATTCAATATCTTGTCGACAGAGTAAAATAAAGCTCGAGAAAATAGAGTTGGATATTGAGAATTGAGAATTTCTTCCGAGGAAGGGGCAAACGGCGAGAAAGAATATTCCAATCACAAGCCAAATGTTCCAAGGGAAAGGAGTCAGCCAAATTAAATAGGAGAATTCCTTCTCCTTCTGATTTTCATTAGTGAGGCAATACATCAAGCTAATTGAGGTCGTGTTCTGCAGATAATACGATGAGGATTCTATACCTTTCACAGCTACAGCTACTACATCACAGTAGATGAATGAAGGCTGAAAAAACCTACCGTTTTCTGCGAGATAGTAATACCGAGTAGATCCATTTACTTGTTTGGCAATGTTTTTCGTCACAAAATCCGATCCATAGTTATTCGACCTCAGATCGTCCTTAAACCAGTATTTTATTTCGTATTCGCTACCCTCCTGATCGAAAACGTAGATTATCCCTCCATTCATTTGATTGTTCAAATCCTCCCACAATTTGGTTAGCTGACTAGAACCAATCTCCATCCCTCTGGCCTTTGAAATATCAAACTTTACGAAATATTTGGGACAATACGGGCAAAGGAGAAGTTTCCTCAAAATATTTTTCAATTTTCGTGAGACCATGTAAATGTACATTTGACAGTTGAAATGATTCATATCTTGTTGAATAAATCTTTTTGATGGAATTTTGGAAGATTTTGTTATAATGAAGAGGTAGATGGACTCTTTACGATAAGTACGTGAATATGAAAGCCTCTGTGCATATTTTATTCCGAAGAATTCATAATTCCCGCTTCCTCCAATTATTATATTTAAATCACAGTTTTCCTGAAATTCTGAAATTGGATTCCCTATATCGTAGCTTTCAGAGTTTAGAGCCACAGTCCAAGGTTGGTAGTTCCCTTGATTTGCCACAATGATATCTTGAGTTAAATACTTGCTCCCAAAATTAGTTAAATGGATTGTGCAACCTTTTGCGAGGGGTAACTTCAAATCAGTTCCTGTTGCCTTCCATCTTGAAATCTGAATGTAGTTAATGAGATACCAGCAGAAATTTGCAAAATTTGTGGCTTTCATTTTCAATTATAAATTGATCCTTTGGCAAAAAAAAGTTGCTGCTACTCCTAGAACTATATCAAAAATTATCAAGTGTTCGAGAATGTGTGATAGCATTTAACTTAATTGGAGGTATGTATTATTCAACCACGCCATTAGGTAGTTATTTCCGTGTTCCATCATTCTATTTCGTGCGGAGGAATAGCGTTCCATTAGCTCTAATTAGCTAACAAAAGCTTTTAAATTTTGAACTACGTTATAAAAGTACAAGTACAGATATAAGCTTTTATCGAGGACCACCAATATTGTTATTGCCGCATGTTAGTTCTATTTTCGATTAATATGTTCTATTATGTTCTATAGCAAAGAGTAGAGCTTATAAGCGTAAAAATGGGTTGCTAAACTCCCCAGGGTGGTCGCACTTCCTAGAAAGCAATTTTAGAGATTAGATTGATGTAAAATTGCCACTCCCACAACAAAATAGTAATTACAGATATAATATAGAGCATTGAATACTATGTAGCCGTATTTATTATAAAGGATTATGGAATCCACATACAATAATAATAAAACTTACTGGACACTTTAAATAATTTTAATTTACTAATCCAACAAGGCCTGCAAACACATTTACCGTAATTATTTGATTCCATATCAATTAATCAACTATGAGAGTCGCGATTTGGCTCAATGTCGGGGCCACTCGACGTTGGGAAGGGAAATCCCCAGGCCGACCTCTGCAATATACCTCTTTTTCAACCAGCAATTCTCTTCAGGGTACTCCACCAGAAGGAGAGTTTTGATTGATGTGCCAATATTACAATTCTAATATTACTCAACAAATATTTAATGAGTAATAATATAATGTAATTCTTCGAATTGAAGATATCAAGCTATAAAAGCATTCTATAATTCAACTATAAATATATTTGTTTAACTCAACATCTACTTTAATAAACTAGTCTGGTCATGCAAATAAATTTGCGGAGATACTTCCGATGAAATTTACTATCATCGTAACAGGTTTGCTCCTGGCTAACCAATATACTTATGTTGCCATTTTATTATTTAAAAATGTCACAATGCGTATGACAAATTATTCCTAAAGTTGAATATTTGTTCCAAAATTTTATGTGAGTACCTGTATATTAGTATATTAAATATAATAATTAGCTAAGCCATGGCCACCTCAATAATAATATTGCTTAGGTAAGTCATTCAATTCCACTCTAAAAATAGGCATAAAAATATTTAATTTGTTTTAAATTGCCACAACATTTACACAGTTGTCCGTAATTTGTGAATGCAATTTGTGCTAATGTCGAATAAAGTTGTAAGCTTCATATTCACATATTTACTAAAGAAAAAAAATAATAAGATTATTCTACCCGTCTTAGTAGGTCACCTTGATTGCCTTGATGACATCATAATATTGTATAGATAGAATAGGTAATACTTAATACTTTTACTAACTAACATGTATTGTAACGTACAAAGAGAGTGGAGGATATAACATTTTATTCGTGCAATTGCAAATCTAATGTCACAGGACACAGTATGTCCCATGATAATATATAATCAGTATTAACTTATCATTTACTTCAAATTATCATCGTATTATATGAGCAATCATTGTCCATATTTGTGAAATTGCCATCCAAAGCATAATCAAAGTACCCAGCCTGTAAATATATAGGCATAAGGGTAAGAATATTCAAATAAAAACATTTTTGTTCATTTTCACCCTATCGCATATCGTTGCTTAAATAGCTTACAATGTAGGACAAACTTCGACCTATAGGCGATACAATGTTTTATTATGAAAATCACTATATATCTTAAAGTCTTAGCCACTTGAATTGCACTTCTCACAACGTTTGTTATTCCTTTTTCAAAAATCAGGGCCGAACAACATGAAATGAGGAGACCAATTCCAGCGATGATGAAAATATTAATCAACTTAAAGGACAAGCTAATTGGCCTAGGAAGATGGATATCTTTTGCATTTGCCTTCCCAACAGGAATATCAACGAGTTTGTAGTATTCCATTTCATACCAAAGGTTTATCAGACCTGCTTCTCCAAATTTTTGCATAAATTGATAAAAAATATGATGAAAATGTCTACCAAAAATGTAAGACTCTGGCTCCTCAAATATATTTTCAGGTAACACAAAGCAGTCTGTCTGAGTTACACTTTTCAGAATCATTAAATTTGTATCGGCTAACCTAGAGCGGGTCGCCATTGCAATATTTTGGTGTTTATGCCAAAAACGCGCACCCTGTTGAGAGAATTCGGTAGTGATCAAAGTGGAATTATCAATAATAAAGTATTTGTCCACGTTTTGCAAATTTAGTTCGTGTCTTTTAAAACTATACTTGTAGTCAATAATTATTTGCTCCTTGCTAGCATTGTTGATTACCACGACTCCAACACAATAATAAACTTTGTATTCATGGTCCAGTAATTCTGGCAGATCCCGGTAGACTTTCTTCTCCGGAGGAACAACAATGTGACTTGTGATGATTGTTTCATAGCAAGTCCACAAAAGAAATGCAGACATTGACAGGATCCAATAGAGAATTGTTTTTAATTGAATATCTTGTCGACAGAGTAAAGTAACACTCGAGAAAATTGAGTTAGATATAGAAAATTTAGAATTTCTTCGGAGGAAGGGACAAACAGCAAGGAAGAATATTCCAATCGAAAGCCAAATGTTCCAAGGGAAGGGAGTCAGCCAAATTAAATAGGAAAATTCCTTCTCCTTCTGTTTTTCATTACTGAGACAATACATCAAGCTAATTGAGGTCGTGTTACGCAGATAATACGATGAGGATTTTATATCAGCTAGACCTGCTATATCACAGTAGATGAATGAAGGCTGAAAAAACCTCCTGTGTTTTGCTATATGGTAATACCGAGCAGATCCATTTACTTGTTTAGCAATGTTTTGTGTCACAAAATCCGATGCAAAGTTATTCGACCTTAGATCGTCCTTAAACCAGTATTTTATTTCGTATTCGCTACCCAACTGATCGAAAACGTAGATTATCCCTCCATTCATTTGATTATTCAAATCCTCCCACAATTCGGTTAGCTGACTAGAACCAATTTCCATCACTCTGACCTTTGGAATGTCAAATTTTACCAAATATTTGGGACAATAAGGGCAAAGGAGAAGTTTCCTCGAAATATTTTTCATTTTTCGTGAGACCATGTAAATGTACATTCGGCAGTTGAAATGATTCATATCTTGTTGAATAAATCTTTTTGATGGAATTTGGGAAGATTTTGTTACAATGAAGAGGTAGATGGACTGTTTACGATAAGTACGTGAACGTGAAAGCCTCTGTGCATATTTTATTCCGAAGAATTCATAATTCCCGTTCCCTCCAATTATTATATTTAAATCACAGTTTTCCTGAAACTCTGAAATTGGATTCCCTATTTCGAAGCTTTCAGAGTTTAGAGCCACAGTCCAAGGTTGGTAGTTCCCTTGATTTGCCACAATGATATCTTCAGCTAAATACTTGCTCCCAAAATTAGTTAAATGGATTGTACAACCTTTTGCGCGAGATAACTTCAAATCCGTACCCGTTGTTTTCCATCTTGAAATCTGAACGTAGTTAATGAGAAACCAGCAGAAATTTGCAAAACCGGTGGTTTTCATTTTCAATTATAATTTTGTACCTTTTGCAAATATAAAGTGGATGCTACTCCTGGAACTATATCATCAAAAATTATCAAGTGTTCGAGGATGTCTCGTAGCATTTAACGTAATTGGATATGTGTATTATTTAACCACTCCATTGGGTAATTAGTTTCATGTTCCATCATTTTATTTCAAGTTGAGGAGTTTCGTGACTACTTTCAATTAGCTCTTTTATTAGCTAACAAAGCTTTTAAATTTTGGACAAAGTTATCTAAGTATACGTTTTACTTATCGAGAACCACCAATATAGTTTTTGCCGCATGTTAGTTCTATTTTCGATTAATATGTTCTATTATGTTTTATAGCAACAAGTGGAGCTTAGAAGCGTAAAAATGTGTTGCTAAACTCCCCAGGGAGGACGCAATTACTAGAAAGCAATTTTGTCGATAAGGTTGATGGAGAATTGCCACTCCCACAACAAAATAGTAATTATACAGATATAATATAGAGCATTGAATACTATGTAACCGTATTTATTATAAAGGATTATGAAATCCACATACTATAATTATAAATCTTACACACTTTAAGTAATTTTAATTCCAGGCATGTACATTTACTTAACTATTGAGGAGCATGTCTCCTATATGGTTTTATTGTATCTGTATGTCTGTCTGTGTGTCTGGTTGCGGTGTAAATCAAAAAGGGTTTGCGATATCAACTTCAAATCCCTCCGGTGACACCTTTGAAAAATGGGGTCAATCGGACTTTTCACCTAAAAGTTATGACCCGCCCCCCATTTTTTGAAATTGCAACATATGGTAAATGAGGTATCGTACGAAAGCTTATGACCTCAGGAATCCAGCCATGTAACAATGAGGTCAATCGGTCAACGGGTTACCGACTTTGAGTTTGAACTTCAATCCAGATGATCATATCTACCACATTTAGATTTGTTTCGTTCATTATAGGCATTCTACATTTTTCTATTATTCAGAAGCTTCTCCTTTATGTGAATGATGTGTCTTTCAATCCATCTGTCTGTCCGATTATGATGAATGTATTTCACATTGATTTTCATAATTGACAAGCTCCTTTCTACAACGTTTACCACGGTTTATTTGACTCCGTATCAATTAATTAATTATTTGAGGCGCGATGGGGCTAAATGTCGGGCCACTCGACTGTGTGAGAGCCCTCTTCGGTGGTCACTGGTCAGGGCTAAATCCCCAGGCTAACCTCTGCAATATATCTCTTTTTCAACCAGCAATTCTCTTCACGGTACCTCGGAGGATCTGTACTGGCGCTACGGAAATAGTCCGAGAGGACGGGACATTGTGTAGAGAGGATGATGGGTGCTCTACCTTTTTTCATCACATTCGAATTCGTCTTTTATAGAATATTCAACCTAGCGAACCTGGTGAATTATTTCGCTGCATGTAGTGGATTATGGACATGCGCAACATTCATTCATGAATTAGTATTATTGAGATTTACTGTCCTGTCTATGTAAGAATTTAATATTATGTTCCCGCCGCCCCGCCACTTTATATGGAGAGCGGAGTTCAGGTTTCATAAACAAGTAGATGCAGTAAATGTGCAATTACAATGCTTTCCAAATACTTTTCTAAGACGAATTCTGTACTAACCCTGACGTATATTTGAAGTCTGTTCCAAAATTCAAAGCCTCTAAAGACAAACTCTCAGCATGATCAATTGAGTCTTAAGTTCTCTAGGCCGAAAAAAATAAAATAAAAGCTAATTGTAAAATAAATGTTACTCATTAAAATTTATTGAGAAAATATTTATAATTATTATTTCTTGAAAATGAAAATAATTTCCTAAAATAACCTAAACTTTGCTTAAAATCCAATATTTAGTAAGCTGATAAAATTCGGCAGTAATTACTATTTATAGTTCTGGCACGACTCAAGTAAATTAATGTGAAATTCTGGCGAAAGTCCGGAAAAATGTAAATCTACTACAAATCTTAATTAAATTGAGTAAACCAACCAAAAAACTAGGATGCCACTTTTGTATGTGTGCCATTACACATACAATTTCGGCTGTATTGTATAATAATATATACTACCTATGTATCTATATAATTACGTCATATGATATAATTTACTAATTAAAATGCAGGGTTGCCTACATAATTATTAACCTGACCATTTTTGGATGGAAATGTTTGTGTAAAACACAAATATGCCAAAAATGTGGTACGATTAAGTCATAAAATTATACAACAACATTTCCGATTTCGTTAGATACAGTTGTGCCTTTACATGAAACAATGATAACTATTAAACTGCGCAATAATAAATTAAAATATAAATATATTGGTTCATTGACTTGCTGAGCTAAATTGAATCAACGTTTACACTTGCATAATATCAATATCAATAGACTCATAATATGTATATATATAACCAACAATGTATAAGCATCGCAAAAAATTCAAAACACCAGTAAACAAAATATTAAATGTTTAGTTATTCTCTAGTCAATTTTATCTTTCGCTTATTTATTTAAACTATTAGACAAACAGTTTTCATAATGGTTTTCGTAACAGTAATTGTAGTGTTTGGCCTGTTTCTATCTGCGTTGTGTTTCACACAGCCTTTCAAACATACAGATAGCGAATTACAAACTGAAAACGACAAGGGACATATTTCTAAATTGGATTTACTACGAATGAAGATAAATAACAATTTGCAATACGCTGACAAGAATAATATGAAATCTCAAGCATTTGGAAAGGAACACAAAGAAATGTTAGAGAGACCCCAACGTTCAGTTTTCTCTGAAAATTTTCAGTATTTAGTTTTTGGTGACGAACTTGAGAACAATATAATTAATGTTAGAGAAGCAACACCTTCAAAGGAACAAATAAAGGAAATTGAAAACCGGGATTTTATAAACCCTAAAATATTCGGCGCCCTTTCAATGCAGGGTGATATCGCAGCAAATTCTATAAGAAACCCAATATTTTCCAGTAAGAGAAATAAAAGGGAAGCTCCCAAAAAAGAACCGTTAATAACTGATTTTACAGATTCGGGCGTTCCTGAAATTTTAACGAGCGCTAAGTCAGAAAGTGCAGGAAAAGCTGAGGAAGTAGAACCCGAACTTTTAATAGTTATTGATAATGACAAATTTAATGAATTTGATGGTAGCACGGAAGAAATTTTGGATTACATGGGAAAATTTGTCCGGGGAATTAACAATATTTTTGCGCCGATAGATTCACCAAGAATTAAATTCAGGCTCACGGCGGTTTCGTCAATGAAAACGGCGGGGGCACAACCATTTGTTGAAAGGAATAAAGGTCTGGATGAAAAATTCGGGCACGCAAGCAAACTTTTAGATGATTTTGGCGATTGGGTGTTTAAGAACAAGGATACTATTCCAAAACATGATATGGCTCTATTGGTCGTGGCTGAGGAGCTGAAACATAAACAATCAGGCAAAGAAGTTGGCGGGGTCGCCATTTTGAAAGGAGCCTGTTATATTGGCAGACGCTCAATGGCTGTTTCTTTAGTTCGTGATACTGGGCGGGAGTTAACTGGTATTTACTCTGCATCCCATCAGTTGGCGCACAATTTAGGCGCTCCACACGACGGCGAAGGAGATGCTAAAGACTGCCCCCGGAAGGATGGATTTGTAATGAGTTTCGAAGGTACTACCAAACCAAAAATGCATATTTTCTCAAACTGCAGTGCCCAACTAATGACAAACTACATCACATCTACTGCCGGGGAATGTCTGTACTCTATTCAGAATCAGGACAGTGTTCCAATTCTAAAGGAGTCTCCAGGAGTACAAAATAATGATGTGGACAGCATCTGTAAACAGTATACTTATATGATGAATGCAATTGCCGATACGTACAATTTTGCTCCAACAGACCATTGTACTGCTGTGCAATGTATGTATTCTACAAATAATAAAAGAATATCTAGCAGGGAAATCAAAATTGCCCCAGAAGGATTGCCTTGTGGGGATGGGGGCACATGTCATGATGCACAATGTACGGGAGAAAAGACAGCGTATGTAAAACCAGCCGACCAAATGGATTTCTATGTGAAAAAACGTCTAATTCTACTTGAAGATGACGAGGAAGCTTCCATTATTTAATATTGCACATTATTTTATATATTTATCATCCCCCATAATATTCTTTTAAACAATAACGTTACCACAAGTTGTATTCATATAGTTGGATTGTAATTAAATTATATTAAGTGAAACGCCAATTGGGGCTCACAGCAAAATTATTTACGAAATGAATTATCAAGCAACGCTCATCATTGTCAAGTTGCTTCTTAGAAATTACAGAAGTGTTAAGTTCAAGTAAAATAAAAATATTTTCATTCATATTTAAAAAAAGCGATTAAAATTAAAAAAGAATATCTCTTTGTGTTTCCCACAAGCTTGCACAACATTTCGTTAAGCTAGAATATTTCCAAGCTGTCTATCCCTTATTTTGTAGAATGATAAAAATTGCTTCATTATAAATATATTTAACATTAATTAAAAGATGTAACAAAAATATTAATAATTTCTACATACATAGTTAAATAAACTATCGCAGATTGGGAATTACATTGTCGGATTTTAATTTTGGTATGCATTGGGAGCAAGAAACATCATAAAGTGAAACTCGCTTGTAAGGATCATATCCAAGAACGAAAATTCGCTGGTCTAGATCATCTTCTTCGGCACTTGTAAGCGCTTTTTTCTTGGAAATTGACAACCATCCATTATCTCCATTTTCGAAGCAGTAAACAATTAATTTATAATTGTGTATTTCCCTTTGGTCGAAGTAAATTGGAACTTGCTCTGTAACCAGTACTGAAAATATACAAATACGAATATTATTTATCATATTATTTACACATTATTAAAAAAATAAGAAGTACCTAATTACTGAATTAATACTTACCCTTTCTTGGGATCCTTACGTTGTAATTTGTACAAGCCAGGGGCTTCATATCCCTGAAAGTGCAATTCTTCCGTGCCAACTCAGTCTTAAAACCCGTGTATACCCCTCCAAGGTATTTTTCTGTGACAACATAGGTTGTCCTTGCACATAATCCCGAATATTCGCTCTCATTTTCTCCCAATTCCCTCCCCTTTAACAAACTCCCCAAATGTTGTCTGACGGTTGGGTGGCTGTACTGCAAATACCATCCCTTTTGCGAGACATTCTGAACGAGCTACGAACGGAAGTACACAAACGTTAATAATACAACCAGGAAATATTTTATTTAAATATGTATTACGTGTGGTGTGTTATTAAAAGGACGAAGACAATTGAAAATTATGTTTCTATAATTGCTCTAATGTCTAATTAATAATAAACAATAGGAAACTATTTAATGAAGAGAATGCATATGTTAGCAAAAGCAAACAATGAATAATAAACTACTCTATCTTCACTGTCGTCCAAGTGTCAACATATTTCAAGATATACTCTATATTTTCAGTAATTTAGAGACTTATTAGGTCAAATGTAAAATAATTCTGGTGTAGTATAATTTAAAAATGGATGGAACTTTACAGATTAATATTCAGCTGTTTGTAATTATGTAAGTAGTGTAAATAGTCGTGCGATGAGACAATGGAAATAGAAATTGTAATCTTAATATGCAACTTCAAGATTAATGAATAGAAAACAAACCCAGTTCTCGTCATATTTGAAGGGTTCTAAACCATCACAAAATGACGACGCTCTCTTTGCCAACGTTTGTTCACTGATGAACTGTAACAATATAACATAAAATGACACCCCCAAAATGCAATTTCGGAATAACATTACAATTAAACTGTTCACTGTGGTAATTAATGCAAATTGCTAATATACTTATCTTGCTCTAATACGTTTCTTCCGTAATGAGAGCACAAGTTCCAGTAACAAGATTTGCTTTATTATTAGAATGCAGTTTTATCTTTCGCCATTCGCTGGTGCTCTACTTTTGGAACATAACAGATGAATATATCGACCAGAATTAATGTAAATAGGCCTAACTGTATTGTGTACTGTAACACAGCCTAATAAATACTATGTGGGAGTATCTATTAAGGGCGTAGAAAATATTTTATACTAAGGATATTTTGTATCGGCAATCGGAATGACACTATAACATTTGCCAAAGTTGAAGCAAGGAATTCGCCAAATTAATAATCTCTGTCCGTTTACCCCTGGGATATTGCGAGATTTCAGGGCAATTAAAATTGATAAATGGGTATAATGAGCCATTTAGATACTATCAACAAACCTTGAATAATATTTAATGACATTATTTCGCTCAGCCATTTGTTGCTTTACAATGATTCATTTTTTATTGATTTCATGTAAATATATTTTGGCAACTAAGGTAGATAGCCCACATTTTCATGAAGCAAAAAACAATCACTGACTGCATCCAATTGTACGGAAAATAAATCTGCACCACAAACTGCTTCTTTCTGGATCCACTCATTTTATGGAAATTCCTTCTTGGAAACAACGGCAACTTGCTAAAATTGCTATATTGCATTTGGTTAATTAAATGCTACAAGTGTCAACGCATATAGCTTTAACAGAAGTACACGTGTTGCTGAAATAACCACAATAGAGTTGTAAATATCACAATACTGACTATTTTAGACTCTTGTTAGCGTCTCTATATAATATATATTTATACAGAAGCTAAGTAGGCCCCTATAGCCACTATCTACTCTAAGATTTTTTATAAATTTTTGTGTAGATAGTGACTATATCAAGTAAACATATTATACATATTATCTATTTAATTATGTATCATAATTTAATATCTATGTAGCACGACAAAGGTCCAAAATACTGTGTATGTAATATGGATATTATTATTTTACAACTTTTGTTCTGTAACATGTCTAGTAAGTAAAATATTATCAAATGTGTTTTAATAATAATGGAATTAACCTACTCCAAGCGCCCAGCGCACTGACCAGGCCAATTTGGCCCATTTCAGCTCACACAACGGTGACCCCGAAAGCATCTTTGATAAATGGCCGTCAGCGGCCGTCTAGTCGGCGTATCAGTGTGTATGTGTTTCAAGAAACCAAACCGCACACACCAGCCACAACCGCCCGGCTCATTAAGGTTACCTTGACGACTTTTCGGGGAAAAATTGCAGGTCACCAGAGTGAATGGAATAAAAATGATGGCCATGGTAGGAATCTCCAACTTTTTCTCTAGAACTCATGCAGGACCGTTTTTTGTAATAAAAATTCTAGTATCGACAGTCAATTTTTGAAAAAGAGAAGTCTGGAATAGGGATTTACATGT
>JAQFYC010004459.1:0-17105 GCA_034694165.1 Tomocerus mixtus | reverse complement strand
ATCTTATACATTGCATTTTATCATCATTACATTACTACTGCAAATTACACCTTAGTATTCAGCATATTGTAATATAGTCAACACTGGAATGCAATTAATTATAGAAAACTGTAATTGCCCTATTTAATTTTGGAATTGGCTCTTTTTCCATTTTGAGACAATTTTACAAAATAATTTTGAACATATTAATTTAATTTTGACATTTTACTTTATTTTTAGCTTTACTGATATTTTGGCTGTAGTGACCCCCATGGGCTACACCCACAGGACACATTTTAGGCCCTGATTTTGTTTGTGTTTGGGATGCCAAAGTAGTAGCGCAGGAAGGAAAAGTATGTTGGTTGGGTATAAAAGACGGGGAAGTGTCTGTCCGTATCGTGCCTCGATAAATTTGTGCGTCCCATCCGATTCCTTTTCTTGTCTTCAGCTGCAACAGCACTTTTTCGGTTTTCCAGAGACGACACACCAACGGAGAGACATTCGGATCGGAAGAATGTACACGAAGGAAGGAAGGATCTATCTCTTCTCCTCATTTATCTTTCTAATGCTCGCCTCATAAATTTCTGGTGGAAATGTGCAAGTCGATCGGACACGGGACACAGTGACATTTATACTCCGAGGCCAGTTCTTATTGCCCACATAAATCCCCAGCACATCCCCCAGACGACTTTTACCCATTTTACTCAACACCCATCCTTTTCCCATACTATTTCTTCACAAACCAGACCAGACCACTCATACAGCTTTCAAACACATTCTCTATCCTATACGGAACAACACTATTTATGTGGAATGAACCATCTGAATCTGACTGAAGCTGGGAAACTAAAGTTACTGCAGCAGATATACAAAGTGCAATACTTATAGAACATCCAAAGCCAAACTACACGAAATAAATATTCGCCCACTTAATCCATTCTCTATTTTTATTAACCTTTCTCATACACTCATACACTCAACTTAAACCATTATCTGCTATACGCACAAACACATTTCTTTTTTAGGGTAGGCAGTATAGGCAATAGGCATTGAAAATATATTCATCCAATTAGGGTTGTCCCGTTTCCTCATTCACAGGATATCTTTCCACATGCTTACAGATAGATTTGGCTAACAAGCGCATTTTAGAAAATTTTCACAATTTTATTTATATTAGCAACATTGACATACTCTGTTACTTTGCTACTAATGCTTTCATTATTAGCTTTATTTTAAAAACAACAATTTCATTGTTTTGCCTTTATTTATTTTTTTGTTTTACTCCAGTATTGTAAAATTTCAATTAGGGAATTTGAATTTTAAAAACTTGATATTCTTACAATTAATAAGTATAACATGAAATATCCATACATGGAATTCAAAATTACGAATGGGTTTATCGTATGCTGTCAACAATTGGATCTTAAATTTTTGTATAAATGGCTTTACAAGTTTTACACGAATTGTGCGCACAATCAAATACACATTGTGAAAATCGTGGGTGGATTTTAGAAATTGTTTTATGCAGTTAACCAAAAGTTAATTCTGGTGTAATTATACTTTGGGGAAATTATTTTTTTGCGTAAATTACATTTTTTTCAAAAGAAATCAGAAATCGATATATTTAAAAACAAAGAAATAAGATCCACCCTAAAGAGAAACAATTTAAAAAGTGGAATGCGTGTTGATATAGTTTATAGGAAATAATTCTAGCTGGCGGGATTAAGAAACTTATCAAAGAAGACGGTACCATTTGGAGTGAGTATATGCCAAGACCATCCGGTGGGCCTTTTCGGACGAGCGCTTTGATTGTCGTATTGGAATTTGTAGGTTAATTTATAGGTGGGCTCCCTCTCCTCCTTCCCACTTGTGTTTTTCAGGTCGTCGTAGATTTGTTGAGCTCGCCTCGTCCAAAGTGTGGGGACCCGTTTCCCGTTTTGCGGGAACACATTCTAAGTGTAACACAATATTTATCTGTGTAGCGTATATTTTCATTCAAACAAACTAGAAATGTTGGTAATAAATACAGAGCGAAACGAAATATTAAAATTTCCAGACGACCCTGTTGCAATTTTTAGTAGAAAATGTGGAAACCAAGTCCAACGTGCAAAAACCTACATAAGTCACATTCCCCTTGCCCCCCAGTTTCCTCACTACGATTTGTCCCGCTTGGTCACTTATGTTATTCGCATCCTGGAGTCTCACGTGATCCTTCATTGCCTGGTTGATTGCAGTGCCGGTGTCAAGGTCTTCGGGGCCCACTTCTGCGTAAACACATTCTATTCTTCCACCGAAACCCTTCGTGTACACTTTTATCACACTTTCTCCACTTGGACTGTGTGAAGATGCCTTCCACATGTTATTACATGACTCAATTCTACTCTCACTGGAATAATTGGAACTGTTTCCACATCCCGAATCAATTTCCTCCGAAATGGCGGAACCTGTCAACAGAATAATATTAAAATTGTTAAATCAATTATACAAATAAAAATAAAATGAGTAAAAGTCCAAACAAATTACCTAAAATTGTAATTATGATAAAACAAACTGCATAATTTTCTTTAGGAAGATAATTTTGTTTCATGTTGCTGCAGTGTGATGCACAAAAATATCTCAGCAATAGCAAAAAAAAATTTACTTGAATTTTCAGAGCAAGAGTTTATAAGCATTCGTAAACGAGGAAGTTATTCTCGAGAAAAGGAACAAAGGGTTTAGATTACAATTAGGAAATTCGCCATATATCTGTATCTGTAATATAAACAAGATACATATTTAATATCAGCAAAAAACTGAAGGTGAATGCGAATCTATAAATTAAGCATCGCATAATGAATCATATAATTGCTTCTGACACCTGTTATTTACTCCATTACTATACGACCACAATATAACTTGCTATATGGTATGGTACCTACTTGATATTTTGTCAAAAGTACTTCCTAATTTTTATCCACACCATTAATCAATATTTTGTTGTGAATTTAACAGTAACTAAACTACTACCTACTAATATATGTCTATAACAATTTCTAATATTATTATACCTACCTGTACTCATTTTTTAATGAATAATGGATTTTGAATATTTAGATTTTTATTCAGTTTTACAGGCTTTAATTTAAAAATTAAAGGGATTACTGAAAAATAGCGTTCAGTATTTACTATGTGATATTAATACATTATATAAAGAATAATGTAAGTATTACATGTGAATTTAAGGATTTGGCTTTGTCTGCTATACAATACTGCATGTATAATCATATCATTAGTGGAGCAAATGATCCATAGCAATTCAAGGTAAATGTCCTCTGCTTTGTTTTCTATGTAGAAAATGTGTTCTGGCTCCTTCCTTCATTTTCTCACTATATCTACAATCTACTATGCACATCACACCAATCAAATCACACTACGAATTCTATTACTATATTCCTACCACACTCACTTTCTGTTTCGTACATCGTATAATGAATAAGAATACTATTTCTATATAAACACATATAAGTAAATAGATATGTTACATATTTGAAAATAGTCAATGTTCCACTACAGATACTTATAACAACAAAAAATGATCTTTCTCGCTCTACTCTACAGTTTATGTAATACCAAAGAAAACCAAAGATGAATTTCTTAGTTTAAGAGAAATGTCACTGTAGCGTTCTTCATTTTTGCACACCTGTAGAAATTTAAGCAGACTAGCAAAATGCTTCCACTTTCTCAGATAATATTCTATACTTGAGATAAAAATTAACCTCTGCGTAAATTAAATACAGGACGACAATTTCCCTAGAAAATATTAATTAAATTACGATGATGTATGTTATTCGTAAGACAAGTGTAACAATCAGTTTAGTTTTATAGTAACAGTGTTAAAATGGAAAATAAAGTTCGCTATTTAAGGCTGAATTCCTCAAAAAGTAGAAATAAAAGTGATTCTTGGATTTCTGCATTACCAAAAGCATTTCTTTCAGTTCGGTATTTGTGTGTCTACATTAAACCTGTTGGGATTATTATATTAACATCTCTGCTGTTATGGTTCTTATTTAATCTTAAAGGTAATATTAAAAAAGATGATAAGAGAGATAGAGATAAAAAAAAAGAGATAAAGATAAAAGTTTCACTATTTTGTAACATAATATATATTATATAAATATTTTTTAACAAAAGCGAAAACCGGGAAGGAATTTTCCTCACACGTTCCATACTATTCGGGACCGAGATATTTTTCAGAATCATTTGCATCTCTTGGGCTTGGGACTGATACTCCAATAAATTCTGTAAAGTCAAAAGTAAGGCATTTATCAGTGTAGTAGTACCTGTAATATAAGAATATAATGTACAACGTATTATCCTGACTGAATGTGAATTTTTTTTATAATTTAGAATTATACAAAAATATTATTTTGGACTCCCTATTACGGCAAAAGAGATTTGGGATTCCAGTATTTCACGTGCCCAGGCAATAGGCAATGTGAAGTAACATTCAACCAAAATGACCAGGAAGATGCAGATGTACTTTTGTTCAATGCTGTGGATCTGCAGATTGAAAAACTAAGGTTAGTGTTCCCAGAATCCCAGAAATGAATTTAAGTTTACTAAAGCAGTTTTAGCCAGTTTTCATTAAATTTTTACTTATCTTGTTAGACAAGTTTTGTACATTGAAGAGAAGTGCTTGAAATTTTTAATGATCATTTATATGTAATTTCCAAAATTGTCTTTTATTACAAAAAAGTGTATGCAATAATGTTGAATAAGGAGAATAGCTTTGACGTATTTTTATGTGGAGCTCCATGTCTCCCTACGGAAGAAAGGTGAAACCCTTCAACAAAGTAGAAAAACTATTACATGTGAATTCATGTAGAGTGAGCTGTAAACGAAAATATTTCTCTTCTACTAACGCAACAGAATTCTCGAATATCAAGTCTAAATATCTTTGTTCTTACTTACATGTTACATGCAACAGTCTCATCTCAAACCACAGGACTTAGAAAACTCTACCTAACTATTCTAAATTAATTGTCATCTATTTGTTTATCCTTTAATTTTCATATGGAATCCATTATTGAATTTTTACCCAACTTCTTTTTCATTAATGTCTAAAATAAATAGAATTTAGTTTAAAATGGAAGTTAATGTGAATAGAAACAATTTCTTAGCGACCATATGTACTGCAGTCTAGTTATGTAGGTATCTACGTATTGTTAAAGACAAAACAGGAAATTAAATGCAGTTTTTCTACATGAAACCAGTTTTTTGTATGTTAATATTTGTTTGTGTTTTTATATAGAGAGATAAGGAATATAATGTGAGAGAGATATAAGGGAATATTTGGTAGAGAGAAGGAGAAGCTTTTGCTCGTAGTTCAATGTCCCATTCACTAAAATGTTCGTATCGAACAAAAATGCGGCCGATATCACGGCTTAGACTATCCTTCAACTAACTTCGATGAACGTCACTATAACATCCTCCGCTCTATATTAACTAACTTTTCCACTTTTATATTATTTTATACTGTCCTATGCAATTCATATAATACTACTTTTGCAATTATAAAATTATAACTAACTTATCTACATGTACTACGTTTTATGGTTGTGTTTAGATTAGCTACAATTATTGCAGTTCTTATATTTTAGAGTTAATTTTTATAGCAAGTAATTGTAATTTTAATTAAATAGTTCATAGCTTGAAATTACCATAAAAATATTATTTATTGTCATTGGATTGCTTGTGTACTTTATGGTATTTACTTGTAGCTCCATCATTTATATAGGTACTTGAGGATTTTATTTTTATTTTTAGAAAATTATTACGTGTTAATTTTCGGATATTGTCCACTAAGTTAAATGAAAGGTTCTTCTGCGAATATTTTATTTATAAAACTTTATTTTTGTCCCTTAATTTAATGTCTTTTGTAACAATTTTGTAGTGGAAAGGTCTACGCCCCAAAATATATGCCTTCGAATAGGAATCCAAACGTTCCTTGGATAATTGCCTTATTCGAGTCACCGGAACATGTTCTTGTGGACCTGAGAGTTTTCCACGGGGTATTTAATTGGACTTGGAGCTTTAGACAAGATGCAGATGTTCATGGACGCCAAATATATCAAAGATTGGAAGACAGTCCCGATCTGCAGTCTGTTGAAAATGTTAAAGGACCAATTAATATTCAGTAGGTGCAAAAATTGTAATTTTATTTTAAAAATGCTTCAAAATTAGGGATTATGACGAGTATGCGAAACTGTGACATTTATTAAATAATTAATTCCCAAATTTTTAATATATTAAAAATTTCTCTTTTTCCAAATTGCAAATAGTTTTGGATGTTGCATTTCTCTTTTTTCGAATAGTTTGCAAAAGAAAAAACCGAGATGGATATTAAAGTGGAAATTTTAAGAGCTTTCTTGTGCTATGTATTAAAGAACATAGTTACAGAAGCAAATTGAAAATTGAATTAGGATTTTAGGCTAAAATGTTTTAAAAAATTGATTGATATTGGCCGTTATGGAGTTTATTTAGAGGGAACATAGTTCGCTCTCTATGGGAAGAGTGGAGTCTTTCATTAATTGTAGCTTCTATACTTTGCATTTATTTTCAATCTTTTTAATTATCCTTGAAAAAAGGAAATTTTTGAATACGAAATAAATTGCCCAAATATTTTTTCAGGAATAAAACGAAATTGGCTGCATGGATAGTTTCAAATTGTGATTTACAGCCCAGTAACCGAAATTATTTGGTGAAACTTCTCCGTAAATACATTCCAATTGACGTTTATGGGGAATGTGGTCGAAAAAGTTGTTCCACTTCAACAGGATTCCAGTGCTATGAGGAAATTGCTCCAAACTACAAATTCTACTTATCTTTTGAGAATTCCTTGTGTGTCGACTACACGACGGAGAAATTCAGTTCCGCCCTTGACGCTGGAATGGTTCCCGTAGTCTACGGTTTCGGAAATATCACGGAACCCAAAGGTTCTTTCATTAATGCATTTAATTACGATACTGTTGAACAATTGGCAAAATATTTATTGCATTTGGACAGCAATCGGAAAGAATATGCTAAATATTTCGAATGGAGAAAATTGTATGGAAGAATCCCCCAAAATAGTTTCTTGTGTGATGTTTGTGAAAAAGTCGGAAAATGGAGGGAGGAAAAAATAAATTCTCAAAAGCCAGGAAAAGCAATAGAATTTCTATGGGATTGGTGGGTACACACGAACAATAGTAAGGGTCAAAAAATTTGGGCGTGTTCCCGACCCGGCTACCATTTGAGAAATCTTAGAAAAATATTCTTGACTTGGTGGCTGCCATACAAATATTCTGTGCCGATAGATAATTACTAAATTAAATTAGTTCAAAACAATTCATAATTATTTATAAAATCTGCACACAATTCCAATTATAATAGAAGTAATTAAAAAATTTAGCCGTCTACCGTAGTAGTAAGTTTAAAGAACACAATTCTATGAACAGTTACGAAAAAATGCAAATAAACAAAAATTGACAAAAATCTATTCAAAAATGGAACTCTATCAATGATGCCAATAAATTGTAATTTAAAAACTTCAAGAAGTAAAATGTGCACGCCTATGGGTTTGAATATTATGACGTCTGTCAGTAAGCAAGTAGGTAAGCCCCATACCCAAATGTTTGAACGCGTCAAGTTTATTCGAATTCGAAATATGAGGTCAAAATTACCTTGGTTTGTAAATATGGACCACACCCCCATGGAGTTGTGGCCACGCCCACTTATTTACAAGTGGGGTATCGTTCTAAAGGTGCTGACGTATGGAATCCAAAAATGAATCTCAATATGCCCCAAACGTGGGGCACTGTAAGATTTTGTGGGAATTTAATTATTAAATAATGCACTGTGTTATAGTTTTTGATATCGTGTTATTTTGTGGGAATATTGATAAATGTCTCCAATATGTCATTTAAACAATTTTCATCAACAAAACCCGTCCACTGCTCATGTCCACTGCCTGCCGATACAGTTGGACACCCATTGTCATGGATTATTTAAAAAAGAAAATGTATATTTAGCGGACAGGAATGTAGATTTAACATGTTCTAATATCGTATCCTTCGTATAAAGTGTATGGCAATAGAATGAATGCTTACACTAATAAAAATTCGCAATTAAAATATGTGGAATGAATTCATTGTTCGCATAAAGGACATACCTTTGTAACTAGAAAAGCTTAGAAAGGATTGTAACAGATTTCACAAGACAGATACTTTAGGCAATCATACACAATGCATCTTATGGCAAAAATGTTTTTATGTTTAAACTATTTGCTGAAATTTGCCTATTTTTATTAATTGTTATTTATGACCAATTTATTCTTTCAATCTACTTTCTCTTTGTAGTTCTTCTAGCTGTTTTGTGATGCAAGGTTACCATTACTTCAGTACATACTATAAAAAATATTGTAAAAGGTAACATAAATAAACTATTATCCTTATGTGGTGAGTTGTATTTAATTGTTTTTGGTATTACAAAATACAATGTACGTCATATTATCCTTCTAAAATCTGAAGGATACCAATCCAGGGAGCTATAAAAGTCGCAGAAATATTATTGGAGAAGTTAGTCCAACTCTGGAAGCCTGTGTAAAATTAATTTGCACAATTTTACAGCTAATTGCGAGGCAAAATGATCACGAGTAACATTTTCCTCCTTTCGACTCTATTGTTCGTTGCTCTTGCAGTCTTTCAAGCAACAGGCAGTGGAAAACACGAATTTGCTGTTGAGGAAGAAGACCAAAATCCAAATTACAACATTGTCCACAGAAGATTGTCCAGAGTAAAAAGAGAAAATTCCGGAGAAGGCAATCCCATCCAGGGCAAAAACATTCGAGATAAAAGACATATGCACCGCCACGAGATGGGTGACAGCCATTCCGTAGAATTTCAACCCAGAGGGGGAGGGGGTGGGGGTGGGGCTGTCTCATATTGGGCTACTCCCCCCGCACCACCTGGACCGCCTGGAATTCCATATAACCATTACGATTCAGACACCGGTATATGGACACCTGCCACAGCTAGGCGTCGGTACCGACATCCCTATTGGCGTAGATCAATCTATAAACATCGTGGCTAAATGGTTGAATTAAGGAGACTGTCTTCCAGGAGATGCACAAATACATTTTTTGTATTTAAAATCAAATTTGGAACCTCCTTCCTTAAATATAAATTTAATGTATTAACATGTATTCATAATCATTATAAACATTTTTATCATCATTTAATAAAATGAAGGATTATTTGTTTTGATTGATTAATTGTCCAAGTTAAAAATTGTGTGGTGCTATTTTGTGTGATAGAACATCACGTAAATGCAATTTTCGCGCTTCTGTTCCATTAGCATCATCATATAAACCGTTGTAAACGAATGTAACAAAGGGGGAACCTATACTTCCTATAGTTATTCGAAACAGATCGAAAAAGTTTGAATTTATTCGAAACAAATCGAAAAAGTTTGAATTTATTCGAAACTGTCGAAAATGTTTGAATTTATTCGAAACAAATCGAAAAAGTTTGAATTTATTCGAAACAAGTCGAAAAAGTTTGAATTTGAAACTGTCTAAAATGATTGAATTTATTCGAAAAAGTTTGAATTTATACCTTTTTTGTTTTGTGTTTTCTTCACGTTGGTGCTAGAGAGAACAGGACCTTTTTGTTTTGTGCTTTCTTCACCTTGGTGATAGGAGTACATACAGACGGACGGACAGACAGACTTTAGTACTGACATAAAGAGCGAACCATGTTCCCTCTTAATAATTTATATTGTTACAAGCATTATGATATTTAAAACTTAAGGCTATATATTCTATTAGTTAATATCCTTTAAAATATTAAAATACTACATATAGCTTAATTGTCATATTTAATTGAATAAATTAGTATAAATTAGATATGTGCAATAAGCAACTACATTCCAGTGTAGTTGGGTTGCATCAGTGTACAAGAATATGAACTAGATTAGGTATTTACTTTGTTCTGTGGTGGTATCCTGAATTACATTGAATTATTATCTAGGCACCTAAGATTAAAAAATACAGCAAAATGTGTCAGTGGTTTATTCGATTGTTAATTTCCAATTATCCTAATATCATGTTATTTATTTATTACATATCATCTATAATTTTTCCGGCCGGCCGGCCATTTGGCTTCTTTTACGCTACCGGCCCGGCCTCGGCCCGGCCATTTGCAGTTTTAACAGTACCGGCCCGACCCGGCCCGGCTATTTTACTACAAAACGGTGGGCCGGTCGAAATTCGGCCCGGCCCGGCACAACAATATAACGTTCCCAAGTGTAACGCTCAGATTGGCCCGATATTTTCAAAACTCCTTCCTATGGGACCCCTAACCTTGATTTGAATAGTGGTTGCGGAGGAAATCCAAGTTTCTCCATTTTACGGCTCACCAAAGGTCAAATTTGACCAAAATGTACTATTTTAGCACATATTTGCATTTTTCTCAGGAACAAATAATTTTGTATCGCTATAATTCATATTCATCAGGATACTGTAGCGGGTTTTTCCTGTAAATATCGTCAAAATCGATGATGATAGATTTTTCGGACAATGGATCGACCTAAAATAGTTGGAAAACCGATTATCACCGATTTTGACAAAATTTACAGGAAAAGTCTGCTATGTTATCCTGATGAATTGTCAATATGAATTACAGTGATACAAAATAATTTGCCCCGAGAAAAATTGAAATATGTGTAAAATGGTACATTTTGGTAAAATTTGACCTTTGGTTACCCATTTTTGGAGTTAATTTTTCGCCGGCCCGGTCTTTGGCGTAAAAAATTTTCCGGCCGGCCTCCGGCCCGCCATTTGGCTTCTTTTACGCTACCGGTCCGGCCCGGCTATTTGCAGTTTTAGTAGTACCGGCCCGACCCGGCACGGCCATTTTACTACAAAAGGGTGAGCCGGTCGAAATCCTGCCCGGCGGGAGCATCTCTGGATCCCACCTTCAATATTCTTCAGTTTTTTTATTTTTCTAAAAAACTATTACTGCTTGTGATTCCAAAGTAGTTCTAAATGACACAGGAATAGTTTAACCAAAAATCCCAAAGTCATAGGTCAAATAGGAAAACAGTTTTCATATAGCAAAGTCACAATGTGATAATTATCGTACACTTTCGCTTTCCCGTGCTAATTTATTTCTAGTCATTTATAGTTTACTCAAATATCAAAGTTTAGGCGCCAGCCTGTCTCAAAACAACAAACAAGATGGAGAATGTATTGTTATGGAGTGTGTGTATGTATGTACACAAAACGCTATACCTTAAAGGTTAAGTTGATTGAATAATATACATATTTAAATGTAAATGCGCACTGAGAAATCTTTCGTAGAAGTCAATCGCGCAAGTTGGGCAATGGACAGCCTTTACAGGCCTTATTGTAATTGCGTATAAATACCTACATTTCCAAAAGTAATCCAAATTACATTGATTTTGTTTACTTGGGAATAGAGGTATTCCATAAGTCCCCCAATTTTGCTTGTTAACACATAAACGTATGCACTATCGAATGCATACACTTATGTGTTAACAAGCAAAATTGGGGGACTTATGGAATACCTCTATTGGGAATCAGAAATTATCATGTATACATACTACATACTTATGTATACCAGTTATACCAGTATGCTGCAGCCAGCAGCATCAGTCTTCATTAAAGTTAGTCCGCAAAAGGGTTGAGTTCTATTTGCAGGATCATTTCTTAATTTTCTTTGTACTAATACAATATATTAAATATTAGCAGTTTAATAACACTTTGTAAGTGAATCATTATATGTTATATTGTGTCTACACTAAATACATGCAAAATACTTCCAATATATTCGTTGATTTGCTGCAATTGTTAAAGAAATTATCATTTGCATAAATAAATGGATTTTTTTGAAACATTTCATCTTTATTACGAAGAATAAGGGTTTGTTTATTTTCATTTGCAATTTGAAATACTAAATGGTTCTTTGATATCTTTGAAGGTGTTATGAATAAAAATAAATTATAGGTAACAATAATAACAATCACTTGGATAAATATAATTATATAACAATTCATAAAAGTCCATTCTTAAAGCTGAGCTGTAAAATGTAGTCAAAATTGTGTCAGTCCGGTTTGTTTAGCTAATTGCAATTAACTAAATTAAAGTCAGTCCATTAAATGTTTGTCTGGTTGGTCAATCGTCAATTTGTTTTACGTCACGTTATTGTCCAGTAAGCGTCCTTAATCTACAATTTTGTGAATAATTGAGTAAATTGTACAATGAAAGTTTAGTCAATTATTGCGGCTTTGTTTGCGATTTCGTTTTAGTAGTTGTGGTAGAAGATTCCACTTTCGACGATTTCTCCACACTTTTCCCACTCTTCCCTTTTATTTTGTCGATAATGTGAGATAAATCATCCGGAAGGCGGGTCATTAATTCGTCCAAAGTGCCCTATGAAGAATAATTTTAAATAATTCCAAAATGTGGGCGGAGCTAAAAATCCTTTTGTTTCTAATTTTTTACCTGGAGATAAGCTTTCGCCTGTTTCCCGACAGTTTCCGCTTCTTTGGCACTTCTTCCTGGAGTTGTAATCACTGGAATTGGAATGAGGAGGAGCAACAGAAGTGGAAGGAGGAGCAATGCCAACTTGAGCAATAACAGTGGGAGGAGCAATGGTAACAAAAGCGGAAGGAGGGGCAAAATTCCTAATTTTTTGAGGAGCAATAATCCCTTTAGGAGTCCGAGGAGACCACCGAGACCCTTAAGACCTTTGAGACCCTTTAAACCTAAAAGCCCGATGAGTTCTTTGTCGAAGCCGCCGCCGCCACCACCGTCATCTTCGTCGTAGTAAACTGGAGCATACGACTGGACAAATAATCACAAACAATTATGGACAATTGTAATAATCAAAATATGTGACCAGACATTTAAAATTCATAGCCAATGTTTAGGAGTAAAAAATCAAAATTAAGACTCAAAAATATTGAAAATAATTTTGCAGTGAGATCTATCCAATTGAATTCTGGAAAATCTCTAAAGATATCCAGCATAAACAACTAAAATACTGGATAAGTATCCACACTTGAGAGATCAATGCACAAACAAGAAAATATTTGGAACCTGGTGGGGCTGAATTTGATATTTGTAAGTTAAAGGGGCTCCTCCTCCGTATCCTCCGCCGCCGCCGCCACCTCCTCCATATCCGCCTCCGCCTCCACCAATGCCAATATCTCCTCCGCCCACATATCCTCCTCCGGATCCTCCATAACCTCCGCCGCCATCTCTCGCTTCAAAAATAGCTCCAGCGTGATTTGAGGCGGATGCGTTGATGGCATTCATTGTGATGTAGGGGGAGTTAATTGTGGCACTGTGAACAAAGGCGGGCAGCGTGCACACGGCCAAAAGACTCCCGAAGACGATGACCAATTCCATGGCACTCCCACCATCCATCTGCACAGAAATTAAACAAAACACACACTTGGTCAAAAAATAATAAAATAGTGTCACTTTTCACAGTTATCTTGAAATTTCACACGCAAATGATGTTCAAAATGCACCCTGCGCCACGTTTTTCGAATTTTATTTTAATTTTCGTTATTTTTGAATCCGATAATATTTTATGCGGTGCAGGAGTGCGATTTTCTCTCAAAAATATATACAGAACCTTTTTCATTCCTCTAGGTATTTATTTTCTCAAAAAAATCCAATTTCGCTAGTAAATGTAAAATGCGTTGGTAATTTAAAAAATGCTCAAAATATAAAACACTCAGCCAATTTTCTCAGCTTTTCTTCATTAATTTTCAAAAAGAATCCTACTCTATTGTATTCAAAAATTTCGTACAAAATAAATCGTGTTTTCGAAATTAATTTATTGAGAAATAGTAAAATATATTTACTCTGATTTTCTCTTTCGAGAATTCTTGAAGGTTTAGTTAGGAGTGTTTTTGGAGGTTTATTAATTGTACAGGACAGTTGAGAGGACGAAATGAGACTGTGGTGTTGTGGCTGTGCCGTTTCTTCTCTTATAGTGCCCGACAATCGTGATTCACCCAAAACCCCATCGCCAAAAACCTACTTTTTCACTTTTCATCCACTGCGGATGAGAAACTCCTTTTGGTTTGCAGTTTGAAGTCCACAAAGATCTCCATGTCTATTTTTAGGATTGCGAAGCACACAGAGCGACTACCTTGATATGTTGCACACAAATGCTTCCCTTACTCAGTCCATTAAAATTTACAATGTCCATTCTTTCATTGTCATGTCACGTCAGAATTAGAGGAAATCTCCTTCTGTACATAAAAGTACATAAAGAGTACAAGAGATTAGTTTAAAAAGGCAGGCAGCAAGTAAATGGTAAAGTTACAACTTAAAATAGCAACTAACCTACTCACGTACATACACTAGTAAATACATTTAATAATATTACATTACATTGCGTTACTTTACTTTACTTACCTACCTACTACTGCCTGACTTTGACTTTGAAGTTTGAACTACTCTTCCGTCCCTTACTCTACTACAGAATATCTAGCACAGGATCTAAAATATAAACCGACAGAGCTACCTATAAACATTAAATTACGTATTAAACTCTTTAACAGTAGCTTTTCCACACACATCTACCGAATTCACATTCCCCAAGAGCACGAAAACCTAGTTGTAGGTAAATTATGTCATAGGCAGGTAGATACATCAGGAAAAAGGTAAATAATATTCATTAAATCAAATTTTTCTTACAATATCTGTATATCGTCGCCTATAAATGCAAAATCGTCCAATCGTGTCTTTTTGTTTGACTAAATTTTGCATTTACATCATATTGTGTCTTACTTACAATTAAATAAGATTGTATTGGTATTGGACATAACGTTATTTCCAAATGTTTCACGGATGGTCCTGCCTCGGACATAAATAAATTACATACCTAGTGTAATGTAATATAGAGATACGGATATTATTATATTAAGCTTTTTTAAGGGTGGTTAGCTTTAGCTGTTTAGTTAGTAGAAGTGGAGTGATAGTCATTCATTCATAAGGATAGCAATTTAGTTAACTGTATGTAGTAAGTGCATTGTGGGCTCTTTGCCGAGTTTTAAACTACAATTGTATTTAGCCAGCTACTACTTTCTATAGATAATCTTCCAACTACAGTACAGCAAGACTCCATGTTAAAATACCCAACAATAGAAGCACACGGGGAGAAGAAGAGATCAACATCAAACTCCTGTCTTCAGTCTTTGCACACAGAGATGTATAAAGATGTACATAATAATTCTAGAGAAGAATTCCCAGAGCATTTCTCTACGCTTTTACTTGTTGTGGCTTCCTTGGACATTGGACACTACTCACTTGTCTATACACACAGAAATACACATTAAGATAATACTTTAATATCAATCAATCTCTTCCGTCCACCAAAGATGAAATCTCACCGTGTATGTATGTAGATAGGTACCTACCTAAATAGATTTTTACAAAGTCAATGGCTCGGATATGCAACAAATGTATAATTTATGGTGGAAATATGTGTTGTGCAGTTCGTTCATAATTCAAGGAACATTTAAAGACAATAAATTCCAAAATTATGAAATATATTTCGTTTAGCTTTTTTACATAATCTTCAATGCCTACTACTTTTTGTATACTTTGCTTGCATATTACGCTTTTTAGCAAATAACTTCGACATGTTGTTATACTGTTATATTTTCAAATTTTTCACCAATAAATAATTATAAGCTTCAAAGAACTTTTCTTCTGTCAAATAATATTATAAGCTCCAATTTTTGAAAATGAGAATCTTTTTTCTTGTTCTGACTTTAAACGAAAGAAGTACTTATATCAATTGGGTTTCAATTTTGAAAATGTACCATTTTTAACTTTTAATTTAATATTTTGCATTTTGTGAGACTGTATTTACGTGTACTGAATGTGCAACTTTGTGCTTCCATTTACATTGCAAATACTGTTGTCATTCTGGTTATTAATTGAGTGTATATCCAAACTCTGTTAAAGACGCAATATTTTTTTCGTCAAGAAATCCAAGTAAATAAACCGCAGTAGCTTTGCCACAACCGAAAGAAGAGTCGACGTCCACGGCCGGCAATGATAAATTAGATTAGCATCACTCTCATCTTTCTCCATTGTATTCTATTGTCCCATCCAATGTAACTCTAACTCTTACTACAAAAATAAACTTATCAGCACAATATTATTGTTTCCCAAAAGCCAATGTACTCTAATGGGCACAGTTTAAACTTTATTTACTTATTTATCTACTGCACTAATCCTTAAGTGAGGATAACATTGACAATGACCAAAATCTTTGCAAATTTCCTTCCTTACTGAAGAATTCCTTATAACCAGTAACATGCATATCACTTAAAAGACATTAAAATGTTCTGCATTAAATTATTCCACAATTTTGTATTCATTTTTAATATCCTTTATACACTTTCCAATTAATTATTCAATTAAATACTAGGATATGTAAAAATAGACATTTTAAATTCGTTCCATATAGCAATATTCCTTATACGGGGAGTGAAAATACCTGAAAATAAAATTAAAAGATGATCATCAGACCACATCAATGGAATGCAACACTAAATTATTTGTATCTTCTTTTCATCTTTGTAAATCCCTTTCTGTCCAATTCAATCTTAAATCTCAAATGTGGTTCACTAAGTAATATTAAAGTTATTTCTGCAACAATGACATTTTTCTTATTGTCCGGCTGTTTTTCTTAGGAGTAGGTCTCCCATAGTCAGATTGTCATTGTCATTCTCTGTCTCATTGAGCCGTGAGTAATTATTCCGCACCAGATAGGAAGGGAAGAAGACATGTCATCCGAATGGTCAGCTCAACTTAAATAAATCTTTAAGACTCCTTTCCTAATACAATAGAAGAAATTGCCCCAAGAGTTTTCTAACAATGAAATGAGCTTTTAGTTTTAGTCTCTCAGTTTATTGCAATTGCCAGAAATAGAAAGCTTAAAAACATTAGCAATGAAATGATGCACCATGCACCTATACTGACCGATACTTACAGACTCTGAGAACTTACAGCCAGCGGAACTTAGGGGCCGACGGGAATTACAGACTGTGTAATG
>JAQFYC010004458.1:0-17116 GCA_034694165.1 Tomocerus mixtus | reverse complement strand
GATTTTTGCCATAGAATTTATAACCTAAACATTTCTATCTACTATTTATAAGGATATTTGTCGTAATTATGCAGCAACACACTCACTCGGGCGGGCTGTATACAGTGGCTTGGCAGTTTTTGTTTCCTCGTCGCAGTTCCAAGTATTACAAGATGAAACAAAATTACAGTGCAGTGCACTCTGTCTTTAGAAAAAGGTTTATATTATCTAGGAAATGTTAAAGAGATTTTGACTTTTATTCTGTTGAGTCAGAGTCAGAATACAAAATTACACATACATAGCCAAGCCAAGAGGGGCTAGCTAAATGACAAAACATCAGGCAGCATCACCATTCAAACACTCCTACACCTATTTACACACTTGAAAAGCTCTGGAAGGGCAGTAAAGAAAGAAATATATTTTTATGAATGTCATCCCCACTTTGCAGAAGGTTATTTGCAACCTAGGAGTAATGTTAGACAAAGCCAGCTATGCATAAGTGCATTCGGAGGAGATACATTTCTTTTCTCTAGTCCCATCACCTCACTATACTTATAGTACCTATATTCTATCAGTATATAGTAGCAGCAAAAGGAACCCAGTTTTTTCCCTTCACTTTTCATCTTTAATCATACAGAGTTACGTTTACGCTACATCCTTACCGTTAGGACTTAGGACATAGATAAGAGCAACTTGACTTGTGCACGTGCACAGGTTGAAGGTACTATGTCTTATTCAACTTTACAAAAGATATCCATAAGCAAGCATTTCATAGTTCGACTCTTATACTACATATATACTATTTACCATTGGTACAATATATTTATAGGGTTGCTGATGCTGTATAAGACATGACATGTATTATAATAAATTTAGTTTACCCATTTTACAACTCTGTTTCGGTTCGGTATACCTTCACTTGGTTTGGTGGAAGCATCCCATACAAAAATACAAAACTTCCTCTTGATATGCAAGACACATACTCGCTTCACAACAAGAAACACTGATACAGAAAATACTTCACTTTAACTTGACTTCAACAGTAGAGAGTAAAGAATAACTTCCTACTACAACCACTCATTTAAATAAATTGCAGCTAAAATGACGTCGAGTGAACAGTTCCATTCTTTTACTTCTCTATATTTATGTATGAACAGCCACGGCCAAGAAAAAACTTCACAGAAGAGCCAAACATTTATACGTAAGCATCTAGCTTGACATTATTGTCTTAAAATACGTTGACAATGTAATGTGCACATTCATAATCAGCCTGTACCATACCAGCACAGTGCCTGGTTGTCTCGTTCTTCTTAAGTATAAATAGTTCTGCATACTATAAATATAAAATATTTTAAAGACAATTAATTTGTTTGCTTCCAATTACCAACTCGTGTTTACAGTTTACGTGTGAATTTAAACACGACTTGTGGAAAGATAGGGCGTTTCCCTGTCGGAAATGTCTAATATTTACATAGGGATGATTTGGTTTCTAGCTTTATTAATGTTACCTATGTAGCTACGTTAGTTATTATTATAATGTAAGGTCTAATATAATAATTATGGTCAAATAGTATACCAAAGATGGGTACTTGGTACACAGTAATGGAAGTGTCATTACATTAGTTCGTCCTAAATATTATAACGTAATTGCATACAATTTTTTCTTGCAAACATGGATAGGTGTTATATATGCAACCTGGAATTTGCATTTGGTTACTGGTTACGCTTTTACTATAATTTTGAATCTCATCTTCTTGCACTTCATTATTTTGAACGATATTTACGCTTGCGGAGAGTCATTAATGAAATCAAAAAGAAGGGAGACGTTAGTAGAACAAATATTTTTTAGTACCATGTAATAGTATTATTTGGAGGAACAAAAATGGTGGTAAGTTGACGGCTACACATTATACAGTGTTTTAGAATCATCCTTTGAGCATTTTAGAAAGAAACAGATAGACAGCAAGTCATAAAAATTCAACGCTCCCTTAAACAAAGTTAGTCGACTGGGATGAGTTAAAGTTAAAGTCGAGTCAAAACCAAGTTACATTCGTAATATAACTTTCTTCAAACACACTGTTTAACTATGAAGAAACAAGTCACTAAGGAAGCAGTCTGCTCCGCAGAAAGAAATCTCTGAAGAACTGAAGTGAAGATGAGTCTAGTTTCCTCCTCCTCGTCTACTAATAAAGTCAATCTCTCTCTATGATTCCAAAAGAAAACTTCATCCCATTTTTGTCTTAATTTCGCGCTTGCATGAGTCGGCAAAATGTGTTTTCTTTCCTTCCTATTCCAAACACTTCTCACATTTAAACTCACGTTTCCTTCCACTTCTACATAGCACACTGCCTGTCTATACAACCAAAGTACATAGTGGAAGTAGAACAAGGACTCATACCTTATTAATTGCAACAAACCATGTGAAGAGACTAATAATATAAAGAGTTATGATTATGAGTCTTGGATCCGAGATGTTATACGAAAATAACTACAGGATTGTTGCCTACTTGAATGACTGTACATAAAATATAAAGAGCACCTATTTACATTATCATTGCCATGTCTTTTTACATTTATAATGTAATTTAAACATTCTGCCGTAATAATGTTCACTCCATTACTACATGTATCATCTTCCTATGCAATGTTATGATTTCTGCACTACACGTAACTGCCCTATTGAAAAAGGGGAGCAAATACTGAAGTAAAGGGGACTTTTTTAAGATCAATAATAAGTGTCAAAATTAATTTACATATCTGAACATTCTTGGAAACAAATAATGTTCAATACTGTTTACAGTAGAGCTTTTCCTTGTAAATAATGGTGGGTCCCCCACAAAAATGCCAACGTATTGTACCACGAAGCAGAAATGGGTGACAGTAATGGTGACTTTTGCGACACTGCACTGACTTGAATTTCATTGAGATATTCGTCGACAACTCTTCTATTTTGCATCACTTCACTTTCGGAGGACTGTCCTAAACAGTAAACGTTAGCTTATGTTTGCAGATTTCTGAACAGTAAGACAATTTAGTTTGACAGGAGATGAAAGCTTTTATTCTTTACGATGCCAGGTACCCTACGAGAATTTCTTCCTGACTAAATATTAAATAAATATCCTGTCATAATACCATAGCTTTTTCATTATAATTAATTTACTTAAAGGAATATAGTATTTTACATAAAAGTGTTAATTTTTACGCTTGCTACACTATTTTCTTGGCAAAGAAAATTGAATTTCAACAAAATACATGTAGATTAATGGACCTCAAATTAGTTATGATCAAATAGCTTGTAACAGGAATTCTCCCCATAGACGATTTTGAGAATAAATGCATAAGACATTGCAAATTAACCACATTAGTAGTGTAGCAGCATGTATTATGCATTAGTAATGTAACCCATAGTTAAACTACATAACTAATGGCTAGTGTTTCATAGAATATTTTATTCTAATATTAAATGGGTGAACGATCAATGTAAATAACAAAACACAAATGATATGTTTCGTTCTTCCATACGGGAGCTTTAGCCTAGTTTCCCTAATACATGCGCTGGTTTTGCATGGCCGTGTATCATAAATATCAGTCATGGCAATGAAACAATAATATCTGTCAATTTATCAAGCGTTCTAGCTAGTTTTAGTGTTTCCTTCCTGTAAAAGCAAAGCTTCGCTTGAGATGCGAAGCTATTTATTGCTTATGAGAATATTGCTAAGGTGGGTATAGGAAGGAAGAAGAGTCTACGCTGCAGACCATAATCGTCAGTAACATAACGTGAGTGATGTCGAGAGTAAAGATAGTAATAGTGAAAAGGGCATTACAGTATGAATCGTAAAGTATTTTATATTTCTATCTAAACGGAAAAAGAGGGCTAGCGAGCCGGACGGAGCTGGAGGAAGTGTCGGATAGAGTAGGGCCTACCCGTATAAAGTTTGGTTAGATCGGAGGATCGGAGAGGGAAAGCAATTGTATTAGAGAGGGGTCATACATCCTCAGCTCTTCCATTCCAATACAAATACAGTTACAACACATAAAAAGCCGAAATAGTTTCAAATGGGGAATAGGACGAAGGATGCATTCAAAATTCAAGTTTAGCGTCAATGGTCAAGTGAATGGAATAGTCGTCTAACGTCCAGCCCAGTCCAGTCCACTATATAGAGTTTACCTAAGTATAGTATTTTGTAGCAGTAAGGGATAAAGCTCAGAGTATTGCCCTGCACTACTACTACTGCTCTGGTCCCATCTTGAGTTGTCTTGGCCATAGTTGCAAATACAGCGAAAATTTCTCATGACAATTCTTCCCACTTGACTTTTACGAGCGATATTGGCAATCTAGAAGAATTTTTAAGGCTTATCGATTCACATAACTCTAAACTTCTTCCCGTTTTCCCACTTTTGAAAGAAAAGGAGCAGATGGGCCGGAAAAATATTCGACAGCTAGAATATTCCTAATGTATTTCATCTGATTAAGACCAGCTTCTCTCCAGTTAATGCTTAGTGCTTACAGTGCGGTGGTATGGTACGGTACATATCCTTATTTTAACATTCCGAGCCTGTATGCTCTCGGTTGGCATTGAATTAAAACTTGTGCCTCTTCTCCCTGCATACTGATGCTTTATAATTCGTGCTAAACAAGCTAAAAGCTAAGCTAACCTAAGCAGGAAGATGAGCTATCTTCTTTTTAATAATAAAAATGATGCACTATATTACTTGTTAAACATTTTAGTTCTCTATGTGCAATCAAACAAGATGAAGATGAGGACATACAATGCAAACAGACGGACTAAAATTAAACTAACGATAAGCAATAGCAATACAATTCTCTTCTTTGCCAGTACAGTTTATTACCATAAACTAAAAGTACCTAAAATAAGTAAACTAGGTACTAGGTACACAAGTATAAGTAAATTCCACCATACTGAATGCTGCTGGTGTTACCTAAAATCAAAATTTAATAATAATGCATCGAGGATGAACTAAAACTCTAAGTATGTAATAATTTTCGTTCTCCGAACTAACGCTCTGCTCCTTTGCCCTTTTAGTTCAGTTCAGATGATAATATTCCGATGCAAAGGAATCTGCCATTTTAACTGTGTACACTATGGTATGTGTAGGCATTATGTTTGTATGTTATGAATTTCATTGAGAGAAATGAAGGAGCTAACATCAACTAAACTAAACTACCGAAAACTAATAATAAACGGGAAAGAGCTGACTGAGTTGTGTAATGTGAAGGAAACGAGTGAGTAGATGAGTAAAGTATGCGTCTAATATAACATGTATGAACTGTTTTATGTGCGTATATTTAATAATAATAATATTCTTGGTTGGGGGCAGCCAGGCCAGGGCCAATCCTTCTACATATGTTATGTGATATAGTATACTTGTAGGGAACACTGTAGTCTCTATGCATGTAGTATTTCCTTTACATCACTAGAATTAGACAACTTTCACTTCATCAACAACATCCAATGTAGTCCACGGCTCGTAAAATTTTCTCATAAACAATGCTATTGCTCTAGCTTGAGACAGGAGACATGCCTATATGCACATGCTGGAGAGAAATTCATAAATTTCTCAGCGAAACCGAATTTCATTTCTTTACTCTTGCCTTGCGTTCAAACTACAACTCTAACCTTACTTACGATCCTTGTTAGTTAGTATGTTATTTTATGTACCTAGCATATCTGCAGTGCAATATATTCTGTATCTGTAGGGCTAAAGGGGACTAAGACCAGAAAACTCTTACACATTTACTTCCCTTTAGTTCAACATTCAGCTTCCAAAATCCAAGGCAAGGTTCATGACGGAATGAGGAGCAAGAAGAAAACTGTAGAAGTACTAGGGGAACTTGTTCTCCTCCTATTAGGTACTATCAGAGTTAGGGAAGTTAAATCTATACATTAGTAACTTAACAACAGCAAGTTAAAGTCTTTGCTGTAAATGTGTTATGAGTAGTAATAATGTGAGTTATAGAGCTAAAAGGGTACTAAGTTCATTTCATATATCCACAGTTCCATTATTCCATTTCATCCGCGAACACATACATTCTACATAGAACTCTCACTTTCTAAGTTAGCTAAATAAATGAAGTCTTCAGACCATACCATACCAAACCAAGCCAAACCAGTATCCCATAGTATGTATATGCACTAAGTACAATGGCAAGTTTGCCTAGCATGGCCTAAACCAAAAACTCAGCTCAACTTCAACATTCTCGGGAAGTTACGTAAGGTTGCGTTTGGCTAACTTAAAGTTAAAGGGAGTCTCGAGTCAACCGACGATTAAACTCTGACTATAATATGCCTCAGTAAAATAAAATAGGGTCTCGGGTCATTTCACATTATATTCTCAATTAAGTATGGATGGGAGCTTTCTATGCATTTCCTACGTTATGTTAGTAAAGGAAGCTTGGCTTGGCCTTTCCCCGCCGAGCTCACTTCAACTTCACGTCGTAATGCAATGCAATGTAATGCAATACTGTCGGCATCGTTAGAACTCTTCCAACTAATGTTTCCTTTAGACACTCATGGATTTCCCCTAAGTTAATCTCTCCTCTAACAGCTATATATTTACATCTACTGCTATTTGATTCGACTCTAGTTCTATCTTATTTCCCTTAAGCTAAGAACAAATGAAGGAACCATCCTATTTCACAGAGTTAAATGGCTCAACTTCAACTGAATCAAATGTAAATCTCAATCTCTTGTTTCACAATTTCTTAGCAACTTGCTTACTTCTTACGTTACGTATGTAATATTAGCAGTACTATAGACTACACTAGTAAATATTAGAGCTAGAGTGAACATTTTAGCTCACTCAATTCAATAATATACGTAAGTATGTAGTAATAGGAATACTTACACCTAGAACTAGTGCCACTGCAAATGCAAAACTTCATTCCAAACTTGTTTGTACTTTTGAGCACATCTGTATGTGCATATTACTGGAAATTTTGCACTTAGTCTGCATGACTAACAATAAAGACTAGGAGTACAGTGGCACTTCTGCTACTTCCCAGTCAATTCAGTTCTCTTTCCAAACTCAATTTTCCTCACGGATTATGTACATTCAAAATAACTGAATTGTGCAGATTCAAATCGACATCATGTTGTCAGATTATGTGTAACTTGCATACAAAACAGCGAGTGAATGATCAAAAGAAAGTGCACAGCCCAAGTCAAGCAAAGCAAGAATTTCCCACTCTATAAAACATACATAAGTAATGGCATACTTATTTTTATTGCTATTTCGCTCAAACTTTCAATTTATTCCCAACCAAATTCAATGCATGCATATAAATACGTACTTATTCACTACACACTGTGCTTATGACTACAAAAGTTGACTTTCTTCATACACTATTTCAAACCCCGTTTAGCAACAATAAATTGCTCTATATGTTAGGAACATTTACTTAAACGTATCTGGCCTGGCAACAACGGTTTTGCACATGGTTTTACACACTTGGCACACCTAAATTCATAAAATAGGATACCTATTTGAACAAAATGGCAAAAATAAAGGAAGACAAAGAAAATAATGTATACCTATTTATTAAGCATGATAAAAAGCTGCCTCCAGTCTGGCTCTGATGTGATATGATGTGATGTTTGTCTACAATGAACTAAATTTTCTTTTGTCTGTTTCTGTTAAACAGAGGCCTGGGCTGGTCTGGACTTGGAATATCAGAACAGATGTTTTACACCGTGTAAATGCACATGGAAGGAAGAGTGGAAACTGACAGTTACATTTTGACATGTATTCATTAGGCGTTTAAACTCTCACACCTTGTGCCCTTCTGTGCTTTCGCTGCCGACAAAACGTGTGCTCCATTTCACCTGACCGACTAAATATAAAGTAATATTAAACGAAGAATGGAAAAAGACTTTCTCAAGCCATGCCATTTCAGTTCCCTTTGTTTTAAATCATTCAGCTAATTCTTTCGGGTTTCTCTGACGGTTTCAGACTAAAGTTATGTGAAGAATCAAGTCAAGTCAAGCCAGAAAGTATGAAATGCATATGCAGCAAGGTAGTGAGTTGGTTGGTTGGCTACCTACCATATAACTGAATAATATTGAAGTAAATACGCACCTACAATGGGTTCCCTTCCACTCTCTTAAACTCAGCTTGTCATTGAAAATTGGAATCTAAAATTATGGAAATGAGGGAACCAAAGTTGAAGACATAACCAACAGTACTCAGCCAGTTCAACTCACCCAAGCCAACCAATTTTATGGCACATAGGAAAGCTAAAGGAGGCAGTAAGTGTATAGACATGTGCCCATGTTCATATTCCCCAGCCATCCCATTAGACAACATTATATTTCACTTTTAGCTAGATCAGTATACATTTCACTCATTTTCCTATAGTAAGTAGATGCTCTATATAATATACTTTTGTAATATCTGTTAAAGTAGGTAGTAGGTAGTAGGTGCAGGCTATTATGTATGTTCCTACAATACACTCATTCATACCATTATGTACGACAGTTGAATTCACAAAAGAATAAATTCGCATATTGCAGATGACGCCAAACGAAGCCCAAGCCAAGTCAAGTCAAGTCAAAGCCAACCAAACCAGGAAAGTCCCTTCCATTCTTACATGGAAGAGGAGAAGCTCTTTTGCAATGCAAATCCTGTCGTTCCTCCTCACCACTTTCAGTTCAGTTCAGTTCAGTCAGACTACCTACACCGACTAGGTACCTACATTACATAATAGTGGTTCTCTGCATGTCTCCTTTGCCACTGTTTCATCGTTACCATACCATACCACTACCACATCGCCAAAGAACCCTAGCCCAGCAATTCTGCTTTGGATTACAATAGTAGCTATGTAGAAGTTAGCGTGTGAAGGAAACCCAACGCATCTGATCTAGGCAACTCACCTTCTTCATTTTAAAAATTTATTTCCCTACGCAAATTTTAGAAAGCAGTCCTGCATTGCATATATGGCCTTTGATGCACATGTTTTAATGCAACTCTTCCCTTCATTCTGCTCTCTTTATACTTAGGTATTAACCCTTTTCAAGGATTACAGAATAATTTCCTTCTCTCTCCGGCGGACTTATTACATTGTGTGCGTGTAATGTAATGCTACCAGTGGGTTACATGTGCCCTACACAGCACTATATGTATAGCTGCAAAAATTGAGCACATTACGTTTCATGGCTAAGTCAAAACAAAATGATAACATATTCAAGCCTTTGCATTTTGCATATCTCATAATATTATTACAGCTTGCTCATAAAATAACTCTGCCTTTCCATAGAATTTAGTTTCCTAAAAAGGTTACGATCAAAGTGTGTTCTGTTCTCTCGCCTCGCCTTGACATGTGAGTACATTATTATATATGATAGGCATTACTGTAGTATGTATAGTACAGTACACTACTAAATACATTTCTGTATGTAATAGAGGTCGGCAATATTAGAATTGGTACTCTGCCCGCAATACAAACCGCCATTTCCACATGTACATCATTGCTAATTTTAAAAACTGACTGCGAACCGAAGTCGGTATTGCTTTTCACTTTCCAATTCAGTACTCTAATTTTAACAAGCAATAATTTTTTCGTTGCTTGTAATAGAGCACAATGTATAAAAAACACATTGGTACTTTCACCAATTACACTTTTGTATAGAAATGTGTCCTGGAACCGACGAAAAGTAAAAATAGCCGTATTGCACACCGGCCACCTTTCTAAACCGCAATCTGTTACATAAAACAGAGGTTCTGTTTCGAATCACGGTTTTCATTTCGGTTTGCCTTCCTCTACATATAGTATGTATCTATGTACCTACATGTTGTAAAATACTACACCACTACCTCCCTACATAACCTACATACATAAACATGCGTTCCTTCAATCCCTGTACTAGTTTAGCTACGAAGGAAACCGACAAACAATTTTCATGTTTTTCTCTCTTCCGAAATAGTTAGTTCCCAGTTTCTCAGCAACTTCAACCGACCACGATACAATATCTCATTTGCTTTTCAAAAACGTTTCCGCTTGCCTTTTCATTTTGTTTCCTTCCTAGGAAAATTCTCACTCATGTTGAGATTTAAGTTTAGAGTTTAAGACCGGCTACTCGACATATATTACGATTAAGAAAGCAACGGCTCTATTAATAACAAAATTACGAGTGCTGTACTGTACTGTAGTCGAAGCAGCCTGCTGATTCCCTTACAACGACAGCCAAACCGACTTGGTTCACTCAACTTGACTTTCTCTCGAAGAATGAGCACGCACACAGTCCAAGCATAACTCATGTTGGGTAATATGTAGTAGTATTGAATAGAGTAGTAGTAATAATCCTGTAATACCTCTATTCTACACTACTAATACTATTACACTGTACCTACTTATTGTTAAAACAAAGCCGCTCACTCACAGTACAGTCATGCTCATGCAATACATACCATATAAGTTTAAGAACTCGGAGTCAAAGTCAAGTTGGAGCCAATCTTATGCAAAATGTAGGCAAGTGTTATTGATCCACTAGGCCAGGTTTTATGCCCTTCTTTTCATAAACATTTTAAAGGTAAACGAAACCAATAGCATTCTGTTAGCAGTATGTAGCAGCAGTATTAGTATTAGTACACAGAATACAGTAGTAGTCACTCTCCTTTCCGTTTACTTCGCTTCACCTTTCAACATTTAATGTCATTTCCCTTCTCCATTGTTTACGACTTCAATATTTTACTTTCTTCTCCCGTCTCAATTTTATACATCCAAATCTATATTACCGTTTTCTTGTTTACTCAAAACAGTAAAATAACGCTAAACCCTATGTGTCATGACATGACATGGCAAGCCTATGTATTCTTCTAGGATATTGCTGCAATAGTTTATCCTAAATATATTCTATTGACCGTGGTTCATATGATAAATTAGTGAAGTCATTTGAGCTTATAGTAAAAATTATAGGCAATAATATTTGCACTTTGATTTTAATTGTATACTTAGTATAAAAGTTTAATTAGCCGCAATGCCCAAAATGCTCTAACTATTTTCAGACGAGTCAAATCTGTATAATCTGCAAGGAACTATTTAATTCATAGAAAGTCGCAATACTTTTAAATTTTAATACAATTCACTATTTTATTCATCACAAACTTATAATGCTCTAAAAGCAAAAGTTATAGGTGTAAAGGGGGCAGACCTAAATAACATGTCATATTTAGTATGTTGAGTATAATTTAAATATCAAACAATATCTACTAAATAAAATAATATCAAGGCATATCTCATGCAGCATAGATATAGGGCACAAACCATTTTCATGGTCACAATGTTGTTGCATACGTTAGAAAGCTCACTGACCCACGGCCATGCCATTGCCGTATAATATTATTATTATGTAGTAAGAAACTCCAAAGTTTCTAGATTCTGGGCATAATAACATGGTAAAGTAATTTCAATCCTCTTTCGTAAATACGGTTTGTGTTTGTCTCCCTATGTTGTGAATGTTATTGGCCACGGGCACTCAATGTCAAAGTCACAAGAAAGAATTTTTTCTGGCTTCACGTGAGCACTCAGGAGCTTTTTGAGTTAGATACCTGGAAGTATAAAAGGGCGCTACACCGTGAAGAGATCCATAACTCTAAGAAAGAAAAATACCTTATCCTGTGTCGTGGTCAACAAAACAGAGAAAGTATATGCTGTACTGTACTGGCCAGGCTTGATAATAATACTTTCTAAATGCAGAATACAAAGAAGGGGAAAGAGTCAACAACCGCCGAGTTAAACTTATACGTATAGCAAGATATTCATCAAGATTTTACACTACATATACACATACGTAAACATATATAGTATTTATGGGCTAGATTATAGTTTGTTAGCTGTGTATACATCCAAACCTATGTGTATGGAGATACATTCGACTTAAAACCAATACAACGCAACGTGTATAGTGTTTCTTACATTACTTAACCATATACAGACTGTTTTATGTAGACGTTGTCACTATACACTCGTGTCCTGTGTTGAGAAATACAGATAGGTGTATAAAGTTTATAGAAACAAGAGATATATTGTGACCGACAGAGTCTCCTATCACTTTTTAGTTGGCCATAATAGCATATATAAATAACCCCTATCTGTGTTTTGTACTAGTATATAAAAGAGAAGGACAAGGACCCACATTCAACTTCTGCGGTTCAGTTATTCATGAAAATCTTGTACATAAAGTAGAATCAGAATCTACTTTCACGGAAAGATCTTCCTTAGTTCAAAACACAATTCCTGTTCCGTCTCCGCTTTCACTATGTAATACAATGTGTCCCATCGAAATAGGCCCAGTACAGTTATGTAATATAAGTACTATGTACGTACCCTATGACATCGACATCTATTTATAGGTAGGTAAAATGTATTAAGGTTTGTATGCACAGTTACTTACTATTGTCGGTTCACTTGGCTGGTTTGTCCTTCCTTTGCGCCTTACTTTGGGATTTAGGTAGCTAAAGTAGACTCCTACGCATAGTATTCCTCCTTTCACTTTCTCTCTTAAGATCAAAGTAGATTGAGACTTGTTATGTCTGCAGGACTTATTGTTGGGAGGTCAGAAGCTTTTTTCCTTTTCCACTCAGGTCAGTTTTAGTTCCCAAGGGTATTAGATCCCTGGCCTCTATTTGTATTCCATACTCAGCTTACATACAATCTCCTCTTTAACAATCTCGGTAGAGAGACTATGTAGACTTACCAAAAGCTTACGCGTCCTTTTCGTTATGCTACTCTGGTAATTTCAACTTTCGGATAAAAATACGACTTTCTATCCTTCTTAGCATTTCTAGGTCATAAAATCTATGTATTCATGTACATCTCTATACACTACATAGGAATAGACTTTTGAAAACAGTATACTTTCTTTCTAACATGTCAATTATTATAGCCTTACTTGTATTCTGTTTTGAATTCACGGCTTATACATATACATGTATATATTGTAGCTACCTAAGTTAACAAAACAATTTTTTAGTAGACCGTTTGTAAGCAAATCATGAATTGCAGAGATAATGTTCTGCAGATTGCAATATGTATAAGCAAACAGTTACAGTTTACAAATAGTTTCGTAACGAAAAAAGATAAATAAAATATATTAATCATTTCTACACTGTACATATAGTTCTTCTGTGCCGTACTCTGTTACTTCTATTTGTAGACTAGAGAAGGAGTAATAAATGAATAAAATATAATACTGGACTGAATTTTTAACGTACGTTCGAACTCAAGTCAAATCAAGCTGGTTTACTTTACCTACCTATGTGATGTGATTTCCTAACATTAAGTAGAATGCGCTTAGGAAACTGAAACTACTTACTCATTACGAATAGAGGAAGGGAAGGAACGCTGAAACGTCATGCTCATTCATAACATATTGATTTTACATGAAGAGACGACGAAAGAGAATGAAAAATTATTTATGTAAGTGAGACCTGAAAACCATAACTCATTGTTTACTGTGTGATGTTAAAGCTAACTGCAGTCGTCAGTTCACAGCGGGGTGGAACATCGAAATCACAATATAAACGCAAAGAAATGCATCGATCATTAATATTATGCTGCAGAAGAAGCACACGTAGACTCTAGGCTAGACATACACATCCGTGTACATACACCGTGACACGAAATAATAGACATCGGTTAGCATATTAGAGAAAACTTTATATGTTTTTGAAGCCTGTCTTTCTGTGAGTAGAATGAGCCTAATTTGGTCAAAATTGGCTAATGAAAAAGTGGTAAAAAGTCTGATTGAAAATAAAAAGTTGAACAATGGGACCATTTTTAATTTTCCCGGACCCAAAATTTGAAATTTTTCATTTTTTAAAAAATTCCTAAAAAATTTGATTTGGATGATACTTGGTGAAAACATCAGTCATACTGTAGAAAGCCCTTGAGGGATCCATTATCATTATTTAGTTATAAAAATTTTTGGGTCCAGGGAAAATCAAAAAGGGTCAAAAATGGTCCCATTTTTCGTCCTTTTATTTTCATTCAGACTTATGACCCTTTTTTCATTAACCGATTTTGACCAAATTAGGATTATTGTACTCACAGAAAGACAGGCTAGAAAAACAAACCATACAGTTTTCTCCGACTCCGCTGCATATATGCTAATCCGATGTTTGATATCATTTCGTGTCACGGTGTACATGCATATATATATAATATCATACTTATAACTTACACTAACTACGTAACAGCATTTATTAAGGTGCATGTACCTACCAAGGTAACATATATTATTATGTAGCTGGAAAGCAAGCAAGTTTCAGCACAGACCTATCAACCTGTCACTTAGCCTGTCAAATTACGCTACAAATTCCTTAGAATAGAATATCAGTTCTATTCACGCTGTGTAACAGTGTCCAAAGCCTAGAGGTAAATATATTTATGAACCAGAGCATAGTGAATATGTATGTAGTCTCTGCTTGTGTTGTGCTGGATTCTACATGGTTATGATAATATGACTGACATGGAAAACAGATTGATAATGCTACACAACTGAACTGATATTTGCGGAGTGATTCAGTGCAACTGCTCCGCATAACAATATGGGAATGACAAATTGAAACAGTTATTGCTGATCCCAAAAAACATACAAATTCCTATTCGCCCATGCAGGTACTACTACTACGTACTACATACTTTGCAACGTTCATACATACGTAGTATATGCATAGGTAATAGGGACAAACATTTAAATGGGTCACGAATGCTTCCAACCTTTGTATATTGCTTGTGTTTACCTAAATTGGAAACCCAGAAGAGAAGCAAAGCTGGTAGTCTCATCATCTCATCACCTCCGGAAATAGCTTTTAACATATTGAGAAACACAAAAATTTGACGAGTGTGTACAATATGACATAACTATACCTTTACAAGTGTTGGATGCTACACTACAATATTGTTGGTACAAGAGATATCTACTTACACACAGCAAAATCAGCTGCATGTGTTTCTGCTATTACTATTTATGTCACCATTTGCGTAAAAACTCCTAGCAATAAATAATAATAGGGTAAAAACTTATATAATGGTACAAAGTATAGTTAAAGCAGAATGTAGCAAACTGTCGTTATGTAAGTAAAGGATACTTATCATTGGACGCATATTACTACATTACCTGACTGACTGACGGGCTGAAGTGACTTTTACTATTACATACACACTACATACCTACTTTACTTCACTTTACTGAATTTCGTGTGCAGCCTGTGCATGAGTGTTCGGAAACCAGTAAAGGTATATGTACATATTTACTAGAGTATTTATAAGTAATATTATGTCACTATAATATGTAGTAAAATATGTAAATAAGTATACTGTATCGTCGTAAGGTAAGGTATAATAGTGTTGCAGAAAGTATTTCTGCATATATTGCTGTTTTGTGCGTGAGTAGTTTTTCTCCTGAACTACTCACTCCATCCATCCATCAAACTGAGTTTCCTATTCTTATACTTGAGAGAGAATTACACTTACAACTTATGATACAGGTATAATAGTGCCCTGAAGCCCATTCCATTAGTTACATGGCAAACTGTAAGATTGTATGTACGACTAAAAATGCGCGGTAAGGACAAGAAACGGCTCCAGTGAAGAATGACTAAATGGTAGTGGACTAATTACCCCTTTCGTTCCCCGTACAAAGAGTTAAGGTAGTAATTTGGCAATCTACAGCAATAATTGAAGTCAAGTTGTCGTAAAAGTAACTTTAGATACAAATACACAGCGATTTCTTTGACGAATATAATAATGAAACGCAAGAGTAATAAGAATTATACACAATACGGTAACAAACTGCAATTCACGAACCTTTGCTCATTTCTTTGTGTATTGTGTTCAAAGTGTATTGGACTAGAGTAGCTTTCAAATACTACTTACAGAATTGAACTAGTAGAACATGCATGGTATAGTATACTGCATTATTTAAATACAAGTACGTGTTCATTGTGCAACATACTTCAACACGGTCACATAAAGGTAAATAGTAGGTCGTAAAGGTTTAAGAAAGTATGGGGGCGTGAGTTGTTTTAAAGCGTTCACATGATTGTACTCCGTTTTCAAACATAACATAAGTGCCTTGCCTTCCTAGGAAGATGTGGGCAGTATGCAAAAAGGACAATGATTTGGCAAATGTTATTTTGCATATTTTGTTACAAGATATTCTCTAAACCAAATGCGATAAGTCATTGTTCTATAACATACACACCTATATTCTGTATGAACAGATATTTTGTGTGTGTTATTATTATTAGCAATTCCACGGTTATTTCTATTAGGGATATGGTCATATGATTACGAGTACGACTGGCTGAGTGTAAGTAGTTGGGGTGGGAATTGCTCTGGTGCATGCAAACAATACAATTCATAACAAAAGTGCAATGTAATTTGCAATAATTTGATTGTGGAACATTTTATAAAGGCAAATTATGTATATCTATTTGCTATTATTCATTCTGCTACCTTGTCATAATATACATCTACATAATATATGTCCTAGGGTCACCAACAACCTTTGGAAATCGACATACATGCAAAACATAGTGACCATTCATCTCGATGACAGTCGAAGAAACTGGAGTATAGTTTTCTTAATTATTGACTATAATAACTACTAATTGCAATGAAAATCTGTTAAACAAAAAAAATAGTTGCCTAATTTTTCAAAACTTTTTGCCCTTAGGAATCTGTGATTTGAGTAAGTGAAAATATTCCAGAATGTTTAAAATTGTTAAAATGGCTTAAATTCGCAATAATAAATCAAGTAGTAATATAATGTAAAACAATTTTGCAAATAATGTGGCTTTAAAAAAACAAAGACAGAAATTATACCGTCAACGAAATTGAAGCTGACACTTTACACTGGTAGATATCTACACTAGGGAAATTGGCGATTAACACGTACATATGAACCTACGACGCACTAAAAGGTTTTGGACGAGTTTTGTTCGTGGATGTGTAAATGTAAGTAGGTACCCAGCGGCACAATGGGAGTAGATTACTACATACGCAAATTCGCAACATAAATTTTTGCCATCATAGTAATTGAAAGAAGTGTAGGCATATCATTGTGTGGTTCTTGGTACTAATAGGGTACTGAGGACTGTGTATGTCTGTGAGTGT
>JAQFYC010004457.1:0-17116 GCA_034694165.1 Tomocerus mixtus | reverse complement strand
GGGACAGCTTCCCTATTAGTTACACATCCTATTTTACAACCAGACAGACGCATCTGAATGCTCAATTTAATCTCAACGTAAATAAATGGAAATAAAATAAATTCTCAATATTTCCATCATTTTCTTAGCACGCTCCAAAGTTTTAAGCTTTTTTTCTTGTATACGTTACAACAGGTACATGTGCATACTGTACAATGTAGAATATTGTGTATTTATCTTTGAATTTTAATGTTTTTGTACATACATATTACGTATCAGTATTTTTTTGTTTTTGTATATGTACGTAAGGTATTTTGAAATTAATCTCGCAGATTTTCTACGGCAAATGAGGAGGAAAATAATGAAATTGCATAAACACAGATATTAGTAGATGAATCCTTCTCAGATTTGAATTTTAATATTTATCGTGTCAAGTACAAAAATTTATGCTGCAGAATTGCACTAGTATGTCAGGATTTTACTAATTTACGTCCATCTATAGAAAATTAGCTTTTCAGATTAATTATTTCAATTTATTATAAATTGTAGATTTGGTTCCCTCACGTAGCTTGCAAGTTGATATATCTAATTCATATATAGCTACAGAAATATTTTTTAAATTTTTGTTTGCGTTTGGTTTGTGTAGTAAAAGTCGGTTTCCCCGTTTAGGTTGGTCAACTATCTTCAAAATGGTTTATTCAAGTGTAAATGGTTTTTATCTCGCTAATTAATTCGCTTTAAAATTAAGTCCCTTCTCGTTTTCATGGAATATTCATTTAATTCTCTAGAAGACAGCCGCTGATTTCCAATCTGTCCTCCAATATTAATTAATTGATATACATTTACCAGATTTTATGGTTTTACGATTTTTCTAATGTCAATAATCAATAAATTTGTAATCAGTAATACCTAAGTTAACTAATTCTGTACCACTACTGTCACTAATTCTTCTTTTGTCATTTATAAGTACCTATTTCATTCTTTGATAAGTATGGCATCTGCTGTCCATTTTATATACAACAAATAAGGCACTTAGTTAATATGAATCTAAAATTATAATTCAGATTACAGGAATCTGTAGCATGTCTGCAATACACATTTCTTATCTTTGACTTTTCTTTGACTTTTCTTTTTGCGACTTGGTTGATTTTGGCCTACTTATTTTTTTGTTGTGATAAGGATACGAAAACATAAAATATTTTGATTACAAGGACAAGTGGATACACTGTCTATATGATATGTCAGTACGTATTTATGTGTGACTTATTAAATAAGTATATTGCCATCACATACTTAATACAGATAAGTGAGTTACATTAAATTAAGAAGTTGTAGCAGTTAGTGGTAAAAAGAAGTGCGGTTGATCGTGATAACACATCCATATTATTAGACACTTTAACATAAGCAAGTAACACAGTAAGTATAAATAATAAACGTTTCAATTTCAATCCAGTCAAGCCAGAGTTGATTTTGCTTTCTATATGATCTCTGAGAGTGAAAGCGTGTATCGTATAATGTATACAGAGCATTCATGCAAGCCCATGCTGCAATGTTTATTTTTTATGAAGATTAATGTTTATTCGCTTTGTAGTTTTGCTCACAACTATTATAGTTCTTAATTTGGTTACCAACTGCCAACACGTGCATTGAGCAACACAACAGTACAGTAAAGATTTTTTATAATATAAATATATATATGAAGTATGAATATAACTGCTTGTATATTAATGCAACTGCTACTACTGTATATTATGTGCGTATCGCAATTGCAAACAGAAGAAAAGGAAGTGAAGCCACACCTTTTAGCGTCAAGATGACATGATATGAACTCAGACAATTACTTAATTGAGTGTGATTCAGTGTGAATATGTCTTTGCTCCTTAAATCTTGTTGATTTATTAGATTCTCCAACCAAGCCAGGGACCGAAAGGTGTGCTGTGCCCATATTTATTTATAAAATGGTACTTGATATACTTTGCTACGCAAATTATGCATTTATAGTAACTATGGAAGATTTATTCATGAAATTAAGTACTTACAGTAATTGCCTTTAAACTAAGAAAATTAGAATTTACATAGTATACATAAAGTTACACGAATAAATCATTCCATATACAAACATCTGTATATTTAGGTAAATACTAATAATTATTGCTAAGAATATATATACTGTAAATAACATTAACATTAGTGATTTGGGCAGTTAAATACTAATAGAACTTGCATATTTATTAGTATTTATAAAAGGAATTATGTGAAAGAGATAGAGAATGAGAAGTATTGCGTATGGAATGGGTCACTCAACTCGAGGCTTGACTTGACTTGTAGGGAAAATATATTCGACTGATCTGATTTTATGACCAGGATTCACTAGCTGTTTCTATGATTAATGCACCCACTTCCTTGACATCTCCACGCATTCACAGAGTCGAGGAATTTATATGATGGCACACATCCACACTACCAACAGCCTTTATACTTGCCATATGTCCTTTACTTACCACACAGAAATATAAAATAAAGGCTTAAGACACTTTTATACTATACGAAATACGAAGGAAATATTTTACATACTATAATATCACATCACAAACTACACATAAAACAGCAGAGAACAGAAAATATAAATGATCAGTCCCAACCCTGATTTTTTTACTCCATTTTAGCTTTGCCATCTTATCTGCTCACATTACTTACTTACATTTACAGTCATAACATAACTAAATCCCAGACCAGACCAGAGCAGACCACCGTATCTTATTCATATTCATTATCGTATTTAGCCTAAATATGTTTTAACATTACAATGAACACTAAAAACTTGGATATTGCTATTCCTACTACTTATTTATGTATCTAATGGTAAATAAGTAGCATAGAAGTCATGTTAAATGAAAAACATGAATAAATGTTGTGTCAAAATATTCTGCCAACAACGTTGTGTGTGTCTGTGTGTCTCTTTCCTTCATACAATCACATAATTCGCAGACAAAAATCTTTCAACTCGAATTTCACAAGGTTTATTACAGGCTTAATGACTTAGTGCTTACACAGAGACAAACCTACTCACCTTATCGTATCCAATGTAAGTGCACCTTAGGTTACAGTTTAGAGAAAGACTTCTTTCTAGATATAGGTAGGTAATAAATATTTTCTTCCAACGCAATAACTCAATTTTCCTTCTTGGTTGTAACTTAAGGCGGCTACATGACAGAGCATTGAAATACGCATTTTTTAACGACAGATACATAGGTACTCATTCACCGATTGCTAACATTATTAATCCTAATTTTTAATACGACTTCATTATAGCAGTATAGGTGAATTGTGTATAATTTAGTTTATAATACTAATATTCATATTATATGATGTGACAATTGGAAACAGCAATATTTTTTGCAAACTGAACTAGACTGGTTATCTGTATACAGTAATTGACATAATTGGGCTATTTACCTCCATATTGATAACACGTTGAAGTCTCAAAGCCCACACATGGTTTGTAACTTATAACTTGAACTGATCTCTTGATCTGCGCTTTTGTAAATCTTGATTGAAATAAAGTTGAAGTTGAAGTGCTGAAAGTCATATTAGGTATTACATAGCATGATAGAAACATGAGCATTAGCTGTCATTTCCTTTTAGCTGCCGATTTTTATTTATCTCTTTGACAATAAATGTGCTTAAAGTGAAGTAAGTAGGACTTTTGTAAGCAAGTTCCTTTTTTAGTTACGTATTATACGGTGTTTTCTATGTATATAGTACACTACACACATTACAAACAATTTATTTTCCATTCTATTCTATTTAAATATGAAATGTGGAAAGGCACATCTTTACGGTAGTGCAATTTTCAGATTTTAATGTTTAATTTTTTATTTTCTAATCATTAATAGTATTTAAATACACGATAAAAATCTGAATATACTTTATAATATAAAATATTTATTCAAAAACAACTTCATTATTGGGTGTGCAGCCTTTACTGGAATAATATCTGGAATTTTTTAATCTATCCATAATTAAAAATCCTGCGTATATCGTCCATGCCAAATCAATGTGTATTGTATTAATCTCAACAAAATCTCTCAATTTGAATTCCAATGAGCTATCTTCGCAAGAAATGTGGAATATTCCATAAACTGTCTTAATTTGAAATGTGGAATATACCAAGTTGAGATTGCTTGGGATTCGATATGCACAAAGAGTTTTCACCTTTTATAATATGCTAAACAAAAGAAAACTTGACAGTTTCTGCATTGAGATATTAAATTACATCATCCGTCATTGTCACCACATTTGGCATTTTAAACCCACTATTTATCTTAAATAACCTATCAGTATCAATCAATTTATATAAGTCCAGTTTCATTATTTTTAGTGTAAGAAGTCAATCTTAAATAATTTTTTAGTTCAGATTTGTCAATGTACCAAAACTGCAGATAAATTTCAATAATAATAGGATCAATTTATAGAAAAGTGGATATGATAGCTGTAGGGTAGCTGTAAGCACTGTAACCACCCATATAATCAATTACTACAATGTAACATTATTGCGAACGTATACTCTCTCAACCTTTCTTCCTTTTAACATACAATAAGTAGAGAGTTTCCTTCTCTCCTCCTTATCCCTTATTTCCCATCATGTTTACTTTCTTTATGCCAATGAGTACAAGAGCAAACGCTATGAGACATTTCAATCCAGATTTATAAATTATAGTCTTCATGACGAAAGATAGTTAATATTTAATTACTGATAATAAGAATGCTTTATTTATGAAATATGGAGTATGTGTAAACAAGTCTATATCAATACATTGTAGTTAATGTAAAAAGGTATGTAAGACAATTCAATATCCACGCTACAACTTTGAAGCGAAATCTTCGTTGTGTCTACAACACTACATAAATATCCGTAAGTTAATTGAAAAATTAAATTAAATTGTTTTTGAAATCTTATAAGTAGGTTGTTGTTGCTGTGTGTGTATTACAATTATTATAATGTAAGAGTATACATTCACATTCAAATACCCTTTATGAGATTTTACTATTTTAATCAAGCAAATTGATACCATATTCGCTAAACTAATTCCCCAACCTGTAAAGAGGACAGTATGTATTTGAAAATTTTAGTTAGGTAGAGCAGGTAAAGCTTTATATTTACTTCGATTCAAAGATATTGAGAATTTCGTAGAATTTACATCAGGAAGTAAGTAGAGCACAAGCTGACTTATTTTGTGTTTATAGGATTAATAATTGTACTGCTTATAAATACTAGATTCCTTTTTCTTCGTTTTGAAGAAATGTCTTTTAATCTGAAAATACAAGTTAAGATCGTGTTCAGTGCTTGCCAAGTTTGTCGTTACGTTACATCCAGGGTATGTAAGTATGTAGTCGTAGTTTAGCAATGAAGTGCATAGCTTGAAATGAGATATCCAAATATGAGTGTTCAATGCACTTGACTTGCATGTATAAATTATTCACAGGCATTAAAAATATTTTGTAATTTAATGGAATGAATGCAGCCAAAAATGGTACGGCTATCAAATCAAGGAAGTTTTCCTGCACTGCACTGTGGCCCATTGACTTGGTGAAATGGGATATACAGGCAGGTTTATGCAGCGGAATAAATGCAATGTAAAGAAAGGAATGATATATTTACACTGTTATGTGATATGTACTACAGTGTAGTATATCCATATCCCCAGTCATAACAATACAAAACATCCGTGTAGTACAACTTTACAGTAACATAATAATAATATGTACCCTTTTTAAAGCTAATTCAATTTACTCCTCTGTTTTTAAATAATTTATCATAAATGTTTGTTTGTTGTTGTTACAACATTACATACGCACAGAGATCAAATTAACATTGCTTCTAACTCCAAATTACATACATATCATATATTTTGAAATTACATTCGTACATTATTATATGGGCTGTATGTAAGCGTTATGTTGTTGTGTTAATGTGTCCCTTTACATTAAATTCAATAAAGACGGTATGGAACGGTAGAATATCTCCATCAATGTTAGGCAAATGGATTATAAATTATCAACAAAAACATGTATCATGTATGAAATAAAAGTGCCTGGAAAAAACCAACACTTACCCACATTTTTATATTTAAATGAATGTTTTCTTTTTAGAGCAATTTCTTTAATCTATTCTTTAATCCAATTTATGTAAGCAAACCTAATTTACACAACTTGGTACAGTTTAATGTCATAGACTGAAAATGCTATACTATAAATTCAGTAGTAATTATAAACTTGCAGATCATTTAAATTTATCTTTCGTAGAAAAAACTATTACGTTTGGTCACAGTTTGCATAGTGACTTTTAAATAGTGATTTATTTATCTAAAAAGATATATTATAGGTTGCTACCTGTAGTCGAACTGGGAATTTGTTATCTAAAAGTATATTACACACATAGGAAGTTAAAAAAGTTATGTAATGTATGTTTTTGTGTGTAATATGTCATGTATTTGTATTTAATATGAAATGTAAAAAAATCCTACAAAGTTGCATCAGAATCTGAGTCTAGCTTACGTCTAGCCAATCCAAAAGTCACTCTGTCAGTTTAGGTTGAAGGAGTTGGACCCGGAGTTGTTGTTTACTATATAAGGAGATCATAGGACAGAAGACGACATGAGGTCCAACTTAGAAACTTGGCGTTCAGAAAATGATATTATACAGTGTATACATAGGTAGGCTTATTATTACGCTTCGTGTTTTCTGGTTAAATATAGGGTCAACTAATATAGACACACAATACGTGTATGTAATATAGATGCGTAGTAAAATAGTAAATAGAAAATAGTCATAATATCCTACTTCACCATTTGCACCATGCTAATACCCCTATCATCATGCAGATTTGGTCATTGGAGTAGGCTCAGAATACAATACAATGCAATGCATTTTAATTCTAGCTATTACAGATATTGTATAGACCAGACATTCTCTCCTCTTTAGTATTTTGTGAAACATGATGCCCTGTCTGTCTCTTTGTGTAAACAATGCTAATGTAGTTTTTAATTTTTGTAAACGATGATAAGTAGTAATGATGACAATTAATTATATTTATTGTGATGACATTGTCAACTAAGATGTTAGCAGGTGGTTAGGTTACAGGACCTTTTCGACGGGTCAATTCCATTTTAGTTCTTTAGTCATCATCATAACTGTGCACTTAATAATGACAATGAATTTTAAAACAGCTATGCATTAATACTACTTAGAACATATAGTGTTCTACCATTGCTTATGGCAAGAATCTCCAAAGTTTTTCTCATTTCTGTAAATTCCACTTTTTGCGTGGGCAGTTTCCATTCACAAACAAGACAATAAATAGAACAAACTCATCATCACACCACACCAGGCACTTAAGTACATTATTACGGTTTTTAATTAATCCCGTTATAATTAAATAGTACCATCTTTTTGTATGAAATACAATTTCGTAACCAAACCGGTATATGGTTATAATTTAATATGAAATATTATATTTGTTATAATACAAACCAGATGTGAAATATTTCATTTATTTGAATTTGAATTATAAAGCGTAATCATTTTTTACTAATTTGTTCTAAGTTTTTCAATTTTATAGCATTGCGACAATTAAAAAGAGTTTAGAATGTGATCTGTAACGATTTCAAATAAATATCTAAGTAATTGTACCTACTACGGGTATTAATTTATTTAATTGTTGTATTAAGTGTTTTACACCCTTTCCCACTGACCTCTGAAAATACCATTGTTTATTAAACCTAAGTAGTTAATGTGCAGAGCTTTGTAAATATTATTATAAGATGCTAATTAAAGTTTGAACTAAATATTGACTTAGTTTTGGCACCGTAAACAATAGCACATGTTGCTTTATATGGAATGAAAAGAACACAAGCCACAATTTAGTTTAGAATTTAGTCTGAATCCAATTTCAAACCGGGTCACGTCCACTTTCGTACATAGCATGTCAGTGTATATGCAAAATAGATCTTTAGGTACACTTACAAGAAAGCTCAAACATAAATGCACTTCAAATCCCTACGTAGATTGCACATAGACATCTTGCGTATAATTTAAAATTGATATATAATTCTAACGTAAACGTAAGTACCTACATAGTGTTTATAATTTGCTTGTTTACACTAGATACGTAGGTGCGTATTATAAAAGTAAGTAAAGCAATACAGTACATTAAACAAACCGTTACATATATACTGTAGCTCACTTAAACGAGCAGTAAAGCAATTACTATTCATTGGCAGTATCAAATGCAAAAATGTTTAGCTGTATGTAAGCTAAAGAGTATGGGCTACAATGCATTTACATAAATTGGATACAGAGACACAACAAAAGTACCGATAGACGCAGACGAGACACTTTTAATGTGATCAAACTGCACACCAGAATAGTTGTAATGTTGATTCTAATGTGTTAAGGCCATTTTTGGGGGACACACCTTATTGTGAATTACTCATTTCAATCCTGGTCATTACTACACTAGCCGTAAATACAAATCAACGTTTCAACAAGGTGCTAAAATGAAATGCAATCTCTTTTCAAAGCTTTAATCCTTTTTCTACGCACAAACTTACATAACATTTACCATTTGCATAATTTGCAATTAAGACTGTTGGTCACAGAAACTGGAATTCTGTTTCATCATGACAGTACAACATGGATTGGAAGAGCTGAATTTCATGTCAGTATCGTCGCTTATTATAATCAAAATAGCCAGTATAACTTTTTTATTTAGAATAAAGAATTCCTAGTCCAACTTTACAAAATCTCGTATAAAATTTTCTGAAATACAAACTACCTAGTTAACTCTGATGTAATTATTATAGCTTCAGGATTTGCATTCAAATAGTTAGCTATTTTGGAGAATAGTAAGATTAGTGTTCAGCAAATAATTAAGTACTACATGTAAAAGTCTGTATTTAAAGTGTAATTTAGATATTTTATAGCTTAAACACCTTTAATATTGGCTTCACTTGTGCAAATTGATGTTTCTTACAAATTAAATAGATTGGTATACTTTTGTGTTATTTATTTCATGCAGAAATAAATGTTTTCCCGAGTGCATTTGCTACTGTTTTCACTTCTAGTCTGCATACTATTACGCAGATTAAAGATTGGACAGTCAGTTTTTCCTGCTTCCCATAAAATTTGAACTCAATTTTCAAGACCATAATATATCGTTTAATGGATAATATAATATGGACAGTTGCATTTTTCTTTACCCACTCATCAAATCATAGTTAAACTAGCAACGCACAACATTGCTACTGAATTTTACGTTTATGGAAGTAACTTTTAAGACGGAGGAAATCAATACTAAACTATCGCTGCCAACTGATTTCCTAGGCCTAATTTTTTGTTTGAGGATAATTTATAGATGTCTCAGCAGCTGTATATAATAATTGCTTGTGATATGATATAATCCTCCAATAACTATATACACTTGAAAAGAAATATTCCAAATTTTGATTTACATGTATTACATGTACTTTGTATTGGCACGCATAGTATTGAGAAAGTATACTGTACAGAGTCCATTGAAATGCAAAAAATATAGATAGGTATACTGGTACATTATGCTTTTGTTAATCCTGTTATCATTATGAACATCTTCAATTCACACGAAGTCATAAATTATTGCTTTCCCTTAAACAAAGACATTTTACCTGTATGCATTTGAGCTCTGCATATGCGTATGTAAATAAATAAAGTGCATGTATACTTCAACACACTTGTAACTCACTTGACCAAGTCTGTCTTTGCAATTTTATTTGCTGCTCTCCTTTGCTTCATATGTAAAATGTAAATGTACCAAGACAAATCCTTTTACATGCATATCTATCAGTACAGAATCAAACATTTTTCTTTTTTCGATACAAGCAAAATTCATGTACTCTCCGACTGTTAATTATTTGGGAATTCGAGTCATTGTAGTAACATAAAATAAGGTAGAGTAAATTAAAGATTGATTGTATAAACAAACCGTAATGTATCAATCAATGCTATGTCACTAATAATTTAAAGATAAACTACACAACACCTGTACACGTATTTTTTACATTGATATTCTTGCAGTTCAAGCTGACACCTGAAATACATTAGTGATAATATAATTGTTATTGTCATTTTTAATAGAATTGGCGTACTTATGAGATTGCTGATAAAAGGTTGTAGTGAATTAATAAAGTAGCAATAAGGGTTCAATAGATGGAAAAATGCTTATTGTGCCTTAATAGCTCAATATACAAATATTTTACTTTTTATGGTTACTGTATGTAAACACAAGTAATTAGTACTTTATTTTGTATATTTAATAAATTATATTAGAATCCCCATTAGGCAATTGCAGTGGTACTGACATTGCATTGTAATAACCATTTGTGCTTGCATGTCTTACCAATAATGTTTTTTCGGTATAGCATGCGATGAGGTTATTGTTATGCATTACACGCATCTGAACCTAATTATTTCCCATAAAAATTAGGTAATTAATTTTTAATATTCGTAGCTTTATTCAAAACAGGAAAATCGAAATATACTTTAGTTTCGTCCCTTTCATATGCACATGGACATACTAAACACACATTCACATGATGCAAGTTTTAATTACAAAACTGATAGATTAAATATTTAAAATAGCGTAATAGTACATGATGGCTTCCTTTATTGTATAACGTGGTTCATACACATATTATACAAATACAGAGCATAAACCCCATTATTATTAGGACTAAATAAAGTAAAAAGCACAGCAGAATATTTTCGGTATACTATATTGTATACATAGAAACAAATAATAGCTAGTCAATAGCTAACAATCAATTCTACCACATCTTTCAACTACAAATAGGTATGTATGCATGATAATAAGTTTTGTTGCCACCTGTATGCACTTTAAAGTTGCATTGTGGCTACAGTCATACCTATACAACATAGCTAACAATGCCAGCTACTTGAAATCCTTTGTAAAAGAGTCAACTTTTGTTTGCATGAGCAGTTTCTCTTTTCATATTCATTGCAATTCACACGATATGTACTTATATATACAGTCTTTACAACCTTCTGTAGTGATCTTCTAAACAATTTTTGCACTATGAAATGCATTTGCGTTTTTTAGGTACGCCCAATTGTAAAAATTTGCACATTTATGTAGTTCAGTAGAATCTTAGTTGTATCTATGTTACAATTATATTTTTTGTGTGAGTATGTATTTATTTTGCAAACTAACCCTCTTGTAGTAAATACATATATAAATTTACTAATCAACTGCGCACATTTACTATTACATTACATTACTACTGTATTACAATACAAAATTTTATTGTAAACATATAGGGGATACGTACATACTACAGTAGTACATTACGTACATATACCTGTATACTTCACATAAGTATGTAAGTGACCATCCGCGTTCGTCCGGAGTACGTGATGTTTTTGTTCCTTGTAATATTTGTTCACTTTCAATTACCATCCACTTTTTATCATGCATATGATGGACATGCATACAATAGGACACGACTGTAACCTTTGTAGAATGATGAATACAAATATTCTCTCTTTTACATGCACAAAGACACTTAATTTACATACGCAATTCCTTTGCACATGTAGTAGTAGGTATAAAATATATGTACATTCACATACATATGTACCTGTACTCACTTACCTACATTAAAAACGTAAAATATCTGTATTCGTATCTATTGAATAATAATAATACACTTAGGTATTGTTAGAAGATAATGTGCAAAAAATATCCAGTTAATAGATAGATAGATACAGGATATCAGCAATAGTGTTATATATTATAAGGATAGATAAGTGTGAATTGAAGCTAGTAAGACAAATGAAGTATGAAGTGAATCGTAGTGGTAACTACGGATATTGCCCAGCATTCTCATTTCTCATTAGCAATTTCTAATTCAATATATCGTTAGTAAGTCAGATTGATTTGCATGTGTGTACAAATAGTGTAAAATAGTTCAGTGTGTAAAATTATACCTCTTACTTTATATTGTATAGTTACATATTATATACTTACTGTTGGTATTGGCAGGTATCTTCACTTTCCAATCTGTATTCTAGACAAGAATATTTATTTACTACTAAATACCTACTACAGTGTTTAGTAGAGATAAACGAGTAATCTAGTACTAGTGTTCATTATCGTGGTGCAACAGCTTCCTTCCAAAAATTGCAGATATGGGTTGTATTACGTAGTAGTACGTAAAAGTACAATACGTGCTATACTGGATTACTGCATTGTTATTGTTATACATAATATCTACAAATTCTTGTGTAAACTGAATCAAAATTAAAAACACAGTGAAATACTAAATAGTAATTCTGATTCTGATCCATCCGTGGAGAGTTTACTTCAATACGTGTTTAGTGAAGTGATAGCTTTGTATAATAACCAAGAAAACTTTTCTATCATTATCAAGCAAAAATATTTTGGGAAAGCATATTAACTTCATTGTGCACAAATAATTAAATATAATATACCATTTTGTACCAGGTAAAAGTTAATAATTCAAGTACACAAGGATTGTGCATTATATTGTATGTATTACTAGAAGCTGGGCTGTGTTGTCAGTGTGTATGAGTGTTTCAGTGACTGCAAAAAAGGGGAATATAGAGTTAATCTCAATCAGTAGATGTATGTACATAAATACGCAGTGAAAGATTAATTGGAGCAGAAAATAGTGTAGACCAGTTGACATTTCATGCATTTGACTTTATCGTAGTCATATTTATTTAATGGCCAACTTCTCATTCCAGTGCAAGTTTACTAACACCTATGCTTATTATAATACAAATAAGATATTCAAAATTTTGAGCAATTTGAAAATCGTGGGTTACACCTAATCTGCATCTATTTAGGATCCTATCCTCTCTTCTCACAAATGAAAATGAAACTACTACTTTACCTATTGAGGAAGTAGAGGGATTTAAGATACTTAACTTAATAGATTAATTTTCAATTTAATCTAGCACTCAACAGGGATAGGAGTTACTTTGTACTGATAAACATGTACGTAGTACAATACATATGCATTTTGGGGTTTATGTATTTATATACGAAAATTATTTTCGCACTAAATATTTATCACTCATAAGTATTTACACATAGAGCCCATAAACACATGCATGACTTCTAAGAAAAAGTACATCATTGCCTACGCCTATGTAGCGATTAGCAGAACATCATATTATGCTAAATTACTAATATTATTGTGGTCTTGTTTTAAGTTATGGATACTAAAAATGAATTTTATATTGAGATGACTTACAACGTGGTTTGCCATTTAGTATAAGTATTAGTAGTATGCTGACTTGGGTCCATGTGTAAACTTGGTATGGTGTGTTACTTATCTATTATCCATTCAAGAATTACTGTCTCAAATTTCAACTTTATACTTCCAATCTACACTACACACTACATTCTTAATAATATTCTTAGCTCACGTCACGATAAGTAAAGTTAGCATAATAAATACATCATACATTTTAGAGTACAGTACACTTGTCTCGTCGTCAAGAGATATCATTCGGAGACTGCATGCGTAAACCTTATTGGTTATGATTACGTAAGCAATTTCCATGGAATGTCCACAATAGAAAATTATCCAATCCTAACAAAATACTATAACCAGTTATAGGATATATGTAGTAAATTATAGATACGATACAATTTTGTCATTATAGAGAGCATATCTAGATTAGAATAATATTAATATTAATAAATCAATAATGATAATAATATGAGATTATCATCATTATTGATTTTGGATTATGGAGAGCAACTGTTTATATAAAAGCTAACCATAATGCAGTAAAGAATTTCAATTACTATAATATACACAACACAGCAGATTCACTCATATACTGATATATAATAATAATCTCTATTCATATTCAATTCATTAGTCTATACAAATATACAAAAACAAATAGAATTTACTCCCTCTGGTCTATATACTTAAGTAGTGTCATGTCACATGTCACATTATCGAGATTACATTATTGATCAATGGAAATTAGTTAAGACACATTGACACTTGAGCATTCACACTTGACTGTACTATATAGTAAGTACTGTATTTATATCATAGGTAGGTAATTAAAATTAATTAAATTTTAAACTGCATTGTTATTGTGGCTAATATTTTAACTATTTTATCTCAAGTAGTATTTTTATCACCTTTGAACTGAACTGGAGATCGTTCTGCAACTACGTGTACTTACTCAGCACTCATTACATTCTGCATTACACACACATTCGGTAATAAAAGTTGAAATGCTACTGTATAAACTATAAACTGTATCAGCAAAAGTGTCTCGATTACATTATTCCTCGTATTACACAATAGTACCTACATACGATACGTTTATGAATCATTTATACTTACTCAGAATCTAATCTTGTTCTTGTTGGGAGAGATTGAGACGTTCGTTTACTTATTTGATGAGATTGACTCGACTTTGACTTTGACTTGACTGGCTGTGTGGGAATTGTGTAAAGTTAATTATATCCACGTCCACATACACTAGAAAATAAGCCGGCATTCTACAACAGACGTGCATGTCATTTGCAAACGGACGGATAAAGCGCTCTCACGGTTTTGTGAACATTTAAATCAAGTGATCTAGTTTTGTTTTCTGTTTTACTCATCAAATCATCTCACCTCCAAATATTATTATGGACGTAGCAGCTCACAGTAAGTAAATAAACAGATATTTATTCTGTACTGTATCTACTAAATAAAGTATTAAAGCTTGTGTATTGCTTACTTAATTGATTATTTAAATCGTTTTACAACTTCCCAGATAATATTATGTACGTATACTATATAGTATATAGCTAAAGAGCATGTTTGCATAATCTATTGTAAGTTTGCTCTTCAGCGTTTGCATTGTGTTCGCGTGTGGTATGGTGTTAGCATAGCGGTTAGCGTTAGCGTCTATTTTTGGCTTCTTTAAGAAGATCTAAAAGGAAGATGCATGCTACAATGTATGTACATAGGCGACACTATGCTAAAAGAACTTAATAGTGGGCGGTTTTGCATGTAGTGTTGAATATTCACTTTACATTAGCCCATACTTGTATATGTAGACTGTGCGTAAGTAGGGAGTGAGTGGTGTTCTGTAAATGTATATCAGGGTTCATTATCATAAGGTAATATGTCTATATGTTATGTTAAGATTGCGTAATCTATCAAGGTATATTGTGAAAAGATGAAGGTAATTATGGCAAAAATAAATGTCTAATTAATTAAGTTGCATAGTTTTTAACACTTGAATTAAACGATAATATTTTTAACAAATAAATATGAGAATTTATTGCCAAATATATTTTATTCATAGTAGTACTTTAATATTTATTAGCGAAATGTATTAGGTGCATTATTTCATTGTTGTTTGTAGATTAAAAATTAAACGTATCCCATTTAATAGCAATATCTAATGCTTAATGTAAACTGTCTGAAAACTCTATAAGTGCTACAATACAGGACATAAGTATGATATTTTTATTTCCCAATAAATACTAACGCACGTAGTAAGTAAAACAATCAATGCAGCGTAGGAAAATACAAATACTACAAAAAAGTATATAGGTAAATACTACGCATGCAATTAGATTAGCGGCATAAATTTTTATTTCACCCAATTCTTTAAGATCAGTGCCAGGTCACATCAGGGCAACTAATTATGCATAATTATAGACTTGCTACATTTTAGTATTATTAGTTACTGACTATGTATTAGGATGTAGGATTAGAGCAAAATATATCTAAGGAACTGTCATTAGCATATTATCTAGAAAAGATTTGCATGAATTTTATGTAATACCTATCCACATATTACTACTATAAGTGCTTACACTTAGCTATAGGTGCATCTACTTGTTATCTATGTATTATGCGAACAGATTAAGAAAATTGCAGAAAAAGATATCGATGATATTATTGCCATTAAGTTAGCAGATATAAATATTGTAACAATAGACATTAGTATTATAAAGTATTATAAATATACATTAAATATGTTGGACTAATTTAATCCATGGATTTGTCATTATTTTTCTAGAAAAGCGACTAGTTATAGTACTTATAGGATCGGTCTGCTTCATTGCAGTAGTTCTTGCCGTAGCTGTAATAGCAACTCAAGAAGGAGAAGCCAAACCAGTGACAGCTGAACAAAGGGCCGAAAACGCTCTTTCTCGAATGCCAGTGATAGATGGGTAAGAATTTGATATTGCCAAATCATTCAAATTAAGGATAACTATTTATTATTTTACTGCTATAAAAATCACAGTATAAAATTGCTGACAAAAAGATTCGCAAATTATGTATTACGAAATTATTATTGTTTATTTAAAATTATATTGAATGTCCCTGAATTAAAATGTCAATATCCTAAATATCCTCGACTCGACCTCAATGGGATATTCATTTAGTAAGTCCCCATATAGAAAAAATTCGGCTGTGACAGATGTCATGTCAATTTGCTCCATTTCCCTTACAAACTAACCGATCGATCAAATCCAGGACAGATCTAGAAACTTACGTGCTCCTACCACATGTGGAAAGATAAATGGCACAAATATTCGGTAGTGAGCAACGTAAGTAAATAAATCAAAGTAAATGAGATTACCAGATGGAGAAAGAAGATGCCCAATCTGTGGAAGTATGCCATCACATGTATACAGATCCATTGAAACAGATTGGCAGAATAGTGAAGACATAGATATTATCTTACATTAGGGAAATACAGATACTTAAGTAAATATATCTCTATAGGCATACGAAAACGTAAATGAACTGATTAATAAAAAATTTGTAAACCTTCCCATCAAATCCCAAGTTGATAATACAAATACTACAATTTTCTGTCTTATTTCCTCCGTTGATATGAATTGCATTTATATCTGCCATTACACTACCAGTCCAATGTGTATTATAAAACTGTTAATTCCTCATCCGATAATTTTAGATTTATAAGATCTGTGTCAAAATAGTTTATTACCAGCGAAGCTGGATATGCTTTCGTACAGTCAGTCCGTCCGTCTGTCCGTCCGTCCGTCCGTCTGTCC
>JAQFYC010004456.1:0-17118 GCA_034694165.1 Tomocerus mixtus | reverse complement strand
TTTGACCAAAAACGGTCTTTATAATGTGGGGCGATGTGAGATTCGACCAAAAACGGACTTTATTATGTGGGGCGATGCGCGATTCTACTAAAAATGCCTTCGCTGGTCATTTATAGTGGTTACTATACCAGTTTATTTGGATTATGTTTCGCAAAGTAAATTATTTTGGTTTCTGCAATTTTGGAATAAAATTAAAGAGAGTTAGTTGTAATGTAAAATTCTGTAAACCTATGTAATGCCACATTTTGTTTCCACTGTCCAACGAATGCTTAAAAATATTGCAAGATAATTAGGCGCATATGGGATGGGAACGTTGCGCGTTGTTCCAAAATCGGAATAATAATCTCTTGAGCCTGATGCTTTGGACCAAATATTTACGTATGATATAAATGATTGCTCATTTATTGGCTAAATTAAAGGATGCTTTAAAGTACATCTAAATATATATAAGATTATGTCATCAAAATGACATTATTTTTACATGGGTTACAGCCTGTAACCCATGTAAAAATAATAAAAAACTAAACAACTTGCTAACTTGGCCATAAGTGAATAGAGTCCAGATCCACAATTAAAACCATTTAAGTTTATAAAGTTAACATAATTTTATTTCCCTTTAACAAGAAATTTTAAAGTGCGTGTAAAGGATACTCAATAAAATAATGCGTAAGGTATAGGGAAGTAAGCCTCGCAAATGAAAATGTACAGAAATGTTTATTAGGCTTTGTTTGTGAATTATTATTTCATTATTACTAGCTTATTCAGATTCCAATCGAATATTTAAGTTCATTATTTAAATGCTTTAAATGCAGTATTCTGAAGTTCGAGTTGCTCAGCATACTCAGAATTTGAACAATCATACAAAGCAAACAACTTTAAATATAATTCAAGGTAATGACAGAGATAGTAAAAATATATCAGTATAACCATAAAAATAGCGTTAATATAATCCCAAACTCTCCAATGGCACATGGTCCATCCCCTCCCATAATTATAATTTGACAAAAAGAATTGACAAAACATCAAATATGATTTTAATTTAAATATTAATATAAAATGCTAACTATTTAACAGATTAAATACACATCATAAAACTTCAGGCTGGTTTGACAAATTTTTGTTGGCTTGATGACAATTAATTAACTAGTAATTTTAGAAACTCGCGAGACTTGGTTCGTTCGTTTGGTCAACGAGACTTCATTTCATTCATTCTCTTCATATTATTCAGAATTAGGATCTACTCTCCTCTACTGTCTACAGTCTACACTGCCTATTACATGCCTACTTAATGTATAACTTACTTATAATTTGAAAGAGCTTAGTTTTGATTAGGATACAAGATTTTGTGTTAGTTAACGCTAACACTGACATGTACAATTAGTCACAGACTGTGAATGCATTATTTAATGCGTAGACACATTATTTTAATGATAGTACGGGCGTGAGACCAAAATATTCCTTAATGGAGTGCAGAGATCTGTCATCATTGCGCATAGCTGTAGCCAAAAAGCTTTCATCTCTAGTTTTCGGTTCGTATCTGAGAATGTCATGTCCTTCTTTCCTCAATTTGAGCAGTTCCTCGAATTCTCTCTGAAGATTTGCCTTCATTGTTGGATTTTTCAATATTTTGTTGATCTCGATTTGAAACAATAGGAACCTCATTTTTGCCAATTGCGAAAAGTAAATTAGTCGTCCTACAAACGAAAAACAATAATTCTCAATTTTCTATTATTTCTAATTCAAAATAAATATTGTCAATAAATAATATTATTCAGCTTTACCTCTTCCTCTACTGAATCCTGGAACAAAGATATTACTAATATCCAATCCAATACTTGTTAGTTCCAGTTGTCGCCTTGTCAGTGCTATCCTCATTTTTGGGTCGGTGACTATAGAGGCTGATAACACGTAGTCTATTCTTTGCAGAAGGTCGTATTGGATGTTTATCGTTAAATGATGATTGGGGTGAAGAAGACGTTTGCATGTATTCTCCAGCACTTCTTCCAGCTGATTTATGCATTCCATGCTATCCTGATTTGGAACAGAGTTTACGTCAGTTTCCACAATTGCAAGAATACTTTGAACGTATTCATTTGCAAACACTTCATTACACTTTCTATTATTGCACTTCCAGTCAGTCTCAATATTGCAAGGATCTACAAGTAATAAATATCCAGTGTCTTTTTCAATTAATACACACTTTGGGCATTTCACAGAGGAGAAATTAGTTCCAAGCTCAGTAGGATCCACACATCGGGAGCAGGAGCACTGGAAATAATAGTGACGTAGAAAATGTTTCTGTCTCTCGTGAGTTCCTCGGAGTACATCCAAATATGCTGTTGTAATTGGTTGTCCTGATTGTATAGGGATGGTCGCACGAAGAAATATTTCCGAACTGGGCTGAATTATTCTTACGGTATTTGGGACACATCCGTGGGATATCATACTGCAGTTGTAGTATACATAGGAACCATACCTAAAATATTAGTGTCGAAACATTAATCATAAATTTGTATTGTATTGAAATATGTAGCATTATTTTTTTGAATAGTTAGAGTAATGTCAAAAAGCATGCTTTCGGTATTTCCCACTTCCCACCTAAAATGAACTTCCGGGATGATTTGGAAAAGTTTCCATGTGGTTTTGCCCAAAACCGTCCCATTTTGTACTAAATAAACTACCCCACCCGGGAAAGTTGGGAATATTGTAGAACTATTCAATACAAACACTTAAAAATATTTTACCTTGGAATAGGAAGTTCTGTTGATGGATCGCAAGCCTCATTATCATCACTTGCCATTGCATTCGTGTTGAGTATCCCTGAGAGAAGTTTTATTTCATCTTCGCTGAATCTATCGCCTAATCCACAATCAATTTGCAAAAACTGAGTGACACTTAGGAAGCTTTCGTTACTTTTTTCTCGTTTGGAAAGATGGGATTCTAGTTGGAGCAACTTTTCCCACTTTTCAGGATATTTCTCTCTCATCAGAAGTCCCCGAAGTATAAAAACTGTTCGATAGTGCAAATTGTAACAATCAGAAGGCGTGGTCTCATTCCTTGCAAGTATATGACATTCCAATGTTTTGTGCGTCTCACTCTGAAACAATTGTAGGAAATGCTAATTATTAAAATACGAACCGATGTACCTACATAATATATATACATAATAAATTAAAAATTGGACATATTATTATGACAGTTGAGTTAAAGTTAACCAACACTTACCATCTCACAACCTGCATCACAAACCGGCCATCGGCAGTTATAACATTTAAAATCTGATACAATAACTCTATAGCAGCTGATACAAATAATCCTATTATTTTGCATTGCTTGAAAGCTCGGTCCTGAAATTAGAGGATGTTCTTTCAATATTATCTCTCCTTGGGTAATATCCCTCGTGGCGACTATATACCTTCCTCTTGTATCATCTTGCAATATTTTTATTGGAAAGCACTGAGTTTTGTGACTGCTCCAGTGGGCTTTTTGATGTGCTTTGCTACAGTAGTTTACATTCTTGCATTTTGCACAAATTAATGTGCACTCCACGTTGCAAACTGCACACAGAGGGGAGCTCTCCATTTAAAAAAAATCTGTTCAATTTTAAAATAATATCACACATTAAATAACAATTAAAAAATGAGTAATTAATTTTATTCAAGATAAAATATTAAGTACTTACTTCTTGATATGATGTACGGCGTACTCTCCCTTTAATAACGAATAAATGGAATATATTTAGGTAGAATTTTGAAAGATTTACAATGCAATTGGCAGAACGTGTTTCCTTGATATAAAATATAAGAATAAACATAAATATTTTAAAAGTAAACAATTTTATCATTACTTTACCAGCCTTAACTACCACTACATTTTAATGAATGTATTTAATTTTTCAAATATGAAATACAATTTCATAAATGACGAGATACGTAAATAGTAAAGCCGATAATATTACTTAAATAAATAATTGTACATAGCAAAATTGCCTACTATTAATTAAAAGAATATAAATAAGTGAATAAGTAAGGCCTAATGCATGACAATGACAAAACTCAGAATTCCTACAGATGAGATATCACATTAAACTGACATTTTACCTGTCCGACCGAACAATAAAAACGGATATTAGAGCAACTTACTTTTACTTACCTATATATCAAATTCACTTTATACATACGTCGCAGACGCAGATGATCTCTGGATCGATCGGTGTAGCTAGTCAACGTAGGAAATCTTAGGGGAATAAAAGTGTTTGCATTGCTTACTATGCAGAATTTTTAACCTGAAAATTTTTGTAATTGTGGGTATAAGATTTACCAGAAGGATATGAGACTAAGATAATTAATTCACCTTTTATTGATTATATTTACTTAAATATGCCAATGCCAATTTGGTAAATCTTTGAGTGTCTTCTGTCTTGTTTATTTTGCAGCAGTATAATAGCAACAGCAGGTTGACTCAGTTTAAATGGCACAAGCGAGCGCCACACACAATCCAACAACTGGGGTAATGAAGAGGAAGACTATGCGATCAATGCGATGGACAATGCAAATTTAATAATATCATTGAGCCAGATAAAAATTATTGAAAATTTTAATCAACATTAATTTATTCATATAGGTACATAATATATCTAATATGATTTAATAGCTAGTATAATTATTTCGCTCTTTTTACATTTTTACATCCCCACCACTACAATATTATAGTAAACCGTAAAAGTCGTATTGGAATAAACCAAAAATATTTTATAACCAGCTTAAAAGTACAATTAAATCAAATCTGCATAATAAATAATCAGTATGATAGATAGATGCTGATATTAATTATAATTGTTACGAGTTTTAGCCCCTTAGCAGTTTTAATGACAAAAACAAACTGAACACTAATTTTTTAATTTCCAATTTTTTAGCTTGTTGTCGAGTCAAAGTCTACTCAACTCAAAGTCAATCCAGTATTATTTATAATATTACATTGCTTTACTTACTATATGAGTGGTTTAATATTTTTCGATAAATTATTATTTTTGTTTATATCGATAATGAAATGTAAATACGGGTATCCTTGATATTTCTTGCAGATATCTAATGCAAGGCTATCAATAATTAATTATGCATATATACGATCCGATTAATAAATGATTCAAGAGAATTGATACAAATGAAATTACCAGGGATTTTAATAACAATAAGGTACAAATCCAGGTATCATAATTTTTGTGTGCATGTATAGCAAATAGCCATTCATAATGGCGATGCATTATGCATTGCACAGTTTGTCGTAAACTATAGTAGCTATATATAGTGTGAATTCATATCTAAAAGATGAGGATGAACGTTAATGGGCAAAACAACTTTGCCGGTAGACAATTAGTATCAGGATTGGAATTTTAATAACAATTCAAAATTAACATTGATTCACATATTCAGATAATGAGTTTTTTACTAGGATGGAGTAATTGCAATATAAATATTTTAAGGTTAGCGTGTACGTGTAGGCAAGGTTGAGTGCAAGTGCTACATATTTAATCCTAGAATGAGGTTTATTGTGTGACCGATAAGCAAAGACATAAAGGTTAGCAATGTGGATTTGGAAATTATAAAGAAAGGACCGATTTCAAGACGTACATGACTAATCCTTTTTATCCAGTGTCTCATATAGACATCTCCATGAATATGCCATTTTACAGAAAATTCTTGAGAGAGTAAAAGTATCTTACCAGATACAGTGAACATAATAATTTCCAAAATGAAAAGGAAAATATTGGCAGCAGGAAATAAAATGTAATATGGCATCTCAAATGTCCCGTACAACTTTATCATTGCAAAACCGGATATAACATGAATACCCATAATAATTGCAATAGACACAGGTGCGAATATGTGGAAAACCTGGTTGAAGTACATATTCGTCACTTTCAGCATTGTAAGTATTTTGCGCATTAGAGGTGGGATATTTTTTAATAGTTTGGGTTTCGATTCGAAATATGAACTCCTTTCAGGTTCTTGGGACAAAATTCCAGGAATATAAATAGATACAAAATACAGCCAGTCTTTTGTTACATTAATGTAAGCTACACATATGCAAACCCCAGCTGTCAGGGCATACACACCGAAGAGTGACATCTCAAACACAACTATGAGCCCTGCAAAATTTATCCATGCATTTTCTAGTGGGAGAACCCAATGCATAACAATGTACAATGGACTGTCTGGATGGTAGATTAAAAATACACTGAAAATTAACATAAAAAATGGAAGTCCAATTGTTAGCGAACAAAGAAATAGTCCCACGATGTCAATTTCGTCGTCCTTCTTCCATACAGGGAAAGTACCTGAAAATTTGATAACTTTTTACATCCTTTTGAATTGGTTTATTTGCAAAAAAAATTTTGGGACTAGATTTGGGAATAATGCATGTAAAAACTTTTCCATTGGAAAGCATTCTTTCCTTCGTTCTTCCTCTATTAAATGTAATAATACTAATGCAAAAATATACCACTTTCTGCATAAGTAATTGTAATTAGAATTTGCAAACATCTTACTTACTATAAATTTGGATATCCATTTTCAGAAATTTGTTCATAATTGTAACTGCCTCTTTCATTTGGAATAGAATGAAGGAACACAACAATATTCCCAGAAAGAGAAATAAATCGGCCATGATGAACAATACAATTTTCCGAACATTTAAGGTAGGGTCCGGTCGGAACAAATTAGTTATTAATACAAAGGAACAAACTAAAGAGGAAATGGTATAAACTGAAAAGACAAAAATTGAATGATATAACTTTATTTTGGAATCACTGTATTTAAGTGTCATTGTTTTCGCATTAAATTCCAAAGGGAAGAGATTAAGCCTATCTACTGTAGTACAGCAAAGTTCAATAGCTTTTATTGTTAGAAATGAAAGCATTTTTGTGTTCTATAATAATCTGTCAAACTAAAATATTCTCTGGTTGAATTGTTCTGAAGATGCTTTATTTTTAGAACTTTTAACAAATACTCAGTTTTTGAGAAAAAGAGCATTATTTCTACAGGACTGGTAGTTAACTGCTTATAAAGCTCAAATAATTGTAATGTCCGAAGACATGAACAACCTCCGTATATCTCACAGACCAGCAGAACACAGTTCCCAAACAATATCACTTACAAGGAAAAGACCGGCACAATCAGGACACTATGTATCACAGAGAAATAGTCGGAAATAAATAGTACAGCTATTCTACAATTGTTCTACCAAAACAAAAATGTTTACACTTTCCGTAATTTAATATGCTAATGTGATCTTTATCTATTCAAAGTCATCTTCCGGTTCTAGGTTTCTAATATAATGTAAATGGTTTCGGGCGGAATATTTTATATATTCTCCAATAGTATTGTCAATTAAATCCCATTAAATAAATTGCATTTATTTCTCAAGCCTAAGATTTATTCTAAAAGTTTAACGCAAATACATAATTTAGTAGCGCTTATGATTGCCATTCATGCCGAATATGTAGCTCTAGGTTTACTTAGAATTATTACACGTAGAATAAAGTTATGATTAATATTACTTTAACATATTATGTACGTCAAACTGGTACGTATATATTTATATTTTGGGTAGTTTATGCCATGTCGCAAAGGCACACATCTTTGTACTGCCCATTTAAATGCAATAAGTATGTGAAGTGAATAGTTTAATATTATAAACTTAGTATGGGATAAATTTTTGTCAACGTTGAAATGTTGTACCGTACCTCGTCCAGAAAAATTGATGGGATTTGCTAAGTTGAAAATGTAGATATATTTGTCGTAGCATTCATGCGTGTTACTGGTTAAACTGCTTATTATATTATATTTATCATTATTTTGTTGATATTAGACTTATGCTCTAGAATTACCTTCTCGCCAAAAGGGTAGGGTTCCGTATTAATATCGTACCCAGCGTACCTCTTACCATAGTTTCTCCATACAACGTACACACTACGTAGCCTGTCTGTGTGTATGCAGAAACTGTGCTCTTACGATAGAATAGAATTACTACAACGTTCTGGTATATATGCTCAACAAACTCTCGAGTTAGTAAATTAGTTTGTAAACACAAAAATATGTGATTATATTAAGAGGCTATAGCAATATCTTTAAGTGATGTAGGTAACACTTTTATAATTCATTAAATGGTTTTCGAAGTAATATATACAGGTTTGTTTTAACATGAATTTTGTATCTCAGTTAATATAGATACATGTATTACATACCGACGTCAAAAAATACTCAAGTCACTAATAATCACTAGCAGCTAATTATTTTTCTACGTTAAAGGATATATTCGTTCCGCTTTGAGTTCACATCTTGCTAATTGCAGAACCATATACGGTTAGTACAGCGTTGAGACCAACATTCGAAAGCCTGATACATAATTTCTTCTGTTAAGGCGAAAGACATTTTTAGCTAGATTTCTATTATTAGATCTCTCGCTAGTTACAAAATATATATATGTATTTTAAAATTAGGCAAAAAATATACTAACTACGATATTTCCCGTAATGTTCCCGTAGTAAGTCCCGGAATATTGCAGGCTGTCAAGTCAAAGCGGATAGCATACCATATAACTTGAATAAAGCTGAATAACAATAACAATTACATATACTAGCTCTGTGTATTATATATTTGTAGATAATTAGTTATAATGCTACTTTTGTTGACAATGTAAATAGTTGTAAAAGTATAAAGTCTTATAATGTAGTAGAATGTAGCACGGATGTTGGTGAAAAGCATGTCTGCTTCCATAAATCTTCTTAAATCTTTATCTTTCAGTACTTTCAGATCAACTTCCAACAATCTACCAGCTTAAGTTCAATCAAGCTTCATCTGCTGAAACATTTTCTTTGCTGTTTCCCGTTCTTGATTTTTTCTCTTGCTTACTTCATTGGTAATCTGTAATACCGGGAAAACAACTTTACAATATTACATTACATGAAAGATATGACTAGACTAGTGCACATCTATTACGGAATATTATGAGACTTTATTAGTCTTGGCAAATTATTTTTGAAGTAAATTGTCTTTTTGTCAACATCTGCTTTAAATTAAATACCAGAGAATACAGTCAGCATGTCCAGCTGCTTGAATTTTTTATTAATTTATATGAAAAGAAGATGTCATTTTTACTGACATTTTGTCCAGAAAACGATCTATTTTCCAAATAATCCAGCAAAATAACTCGATTAATGAATCTGAACAATGTTATTTTTATCGGAAAGCTCATGCTTTGAAACCCCAAAATTGATTTTCAGTTTCTCAAAATTCTTCATATGGAGGGGTGGGGAACCTGCCCCACCCAGAATGTAGTGCAGGCCATAACTCGGCCATTTGTCATCCGATCTGGCTGAAACTTTTACAGAAGGTTGTAAACATGATTTAGGACGGACCCTTTTTTTGAAATTTTTCTAAATTCAAAATTCGGCCCAAAAATTTTTTTTTGAAATTTTATCATTGTGCGCCCATTTAGGCACAGCCCCTAGAGAATTTTTATTGCAGCATTTTTATTTCATTTTAATAGCTCTGCATACATTTAATAAAATCTTCATCACATAGCTCAGAATGATAAAATTTCAAAAAAAAAATTTTTTGGCGCGAATTTTGAATTTAGGAAAATTTCAAAAAAAAGGGTCCGTCCTGAATCATGTTTACAACCTTCTGTAAAAGTTTCAGCCAGATCGGATGACAAATGGCCGAGTTATGGCCTGCACTACATTCTGGGTGGGGCAGGTTCCCCACCCCTCCATATGAAGAATTTTGAGAAACTGAAAATCAATTTTGGGGTTTCAAAGCATGAGCTTTCCGATAAAAATAACATTGTTCAGATTCATTAATCGAGTTATTTTGCTGGATTATTTGGAGAATAGACCGTCAGAAATAAGTTTGCTTCCCTATTTAAACAACTAAATTTTTTTGTACTTTACTTGGTACTTTTACTTTCCTCAAACTACTTTCTGTAATAAACACAAGGTGCCCATTAATATTAGTATGGATGGTGGGGAAATAAAAACAATATATTATTTACCTCTTCAAACAGTTTTTTGATATCATTGTCACCAGTGCACAAAGCGAGGGCCAATTTTATCGGTTTTAATGCTTCTTCCGCTTTACCACTTTCGTAATACGCCTTAGCTAAACTGTAACGAAACAATTATTGTACTTTAGTCCACAAATATAAATTATTTTACAGATTTTCACAGCATCATTATAATCATTGAATGGACGGGGATAACCTTATTAACATTAAACAATACCTACCGATAGTAAGCCTTCGTTTTCTTTGAATCTGGTAACGGTCCCGCTAAAGCTTCTTGACAGTGCTTTATTGCCTTCCGATATTTATCAGCGTCTATGTAAGCCTTTGCCAGATTCAGCTGTATTTGATATATAACCATATCTCTTTTACCAGTCTCCTCCGGTGACAAAGGCATCAGTTCATTGGCCAGATCTTGTGCTTTTAAATATCTAAAAAAAAATTTAATCAACTCGTATCACAATTTTACAAGTATCGCCAACAATAGTTTTTTGAGTTGGAAAGGGTATGTACATGTCATAGTCCAATCAACCGATCCGCCAAAATACCGATACTAGCTCTTGTAATTTAGTAATTCTCTCACTTTAATAGCAACTTATTAATTGTAACATTTTAGCTGTCCGAACGCATTTTGGAATTTGTTTTAATGGGGAAAATTGGATTATTACGAAAGTCTGATAATTATTATATATTACATTCAAACCGGAGGAAATAGACATTTTACTAATGTCTTGTACATGGGCTACTAATACTTCTAATGTAGTTTATTTCATAATTTGTGTGTGAAAGGCTTTCTCGAAAATGTAATTGCTACCGGACGGCATAGGTCAATCATCCAATTGAACCAATCGGTCACTGTACTACGACATTAGCACTTACTCTTTAATAGCATCACTCTCCTCTTTTTGTTTTAATAAATCATTGCCAACTGCCTTTCTTCGCTCGACTGCTGCATAAACAGCATCGAACCCCTTTTCACGTCTTTCTTCAGGCCTAAGATCTTCAACAGAAAGTTCGGACCCAGTAACACGTATACTTAGCAAATGAATATACATTAACACAGTAGATTCTGCAAAATATAGAAACAATGAAATCAAAACCAAAACACTGAAAAAACCTTGGACTAATTAATTTAATATTATATTCTAACCTTTTGGTACACGGTCTCCACAACCGAGAAATCCGAAAGCGTATTGATAAGAGACCAAAGCATGGTCTATTTGTCCTTTATTCATTCCGACCACAGAAATATCAAGACCTTTGATCACTTCCCCATGGCCGATAGTAAATCGCTTTGGACTTCCTTGGGCCATCGTATCATCAAAAGGCTCGTCACCTTGCTCCACAAACAGTTTGTAATGTATCCAAACCAAATCCCCTTGTTTCGCGTTGTCTCCGATCCCCCGTCTTATCATCTGTATTACGTACCATACAAAATTCAAAATTACACAATTTTTTCTCAAAAGTCCTAGCTTAAATAGTGACCCTTAAGAGTATAATGTAGTAAATAGTATACTATAAAATAGATAAAGCTGCGTTACCCGTTTCTTGACTCCGCCAGGGATAAGAGGAGAACCATCAACATCGTATAAAACATCCACCATCCGAGATGCAATTGTATCATAACTTTCTAAATGCTCGTTTGCAGTTGAAACATTTGGGTCAAAATTACCCTCTGCAATCATTTCAGACCACTTAATCTGACTGTCAATAATTCGACTTTTCATCTCATTTTCCTCTTCTTCCAAATCCACGTTTGCCATTCCAACTTCCTCGTCGCCGGCCATTTCAAAGAAAGCTTGTTTATTTGCCATAAATTCACTGAAATTAAACAAGAATATAGTTTATGTAAGTATCAGTAAGTAGGTTCACGTTAGTGGAATTTTTACATGATTTATTCGTTTTCAATAAACTAAAACATTTTATTGATTATTTACTAACGCTTAACGGCTATAAACTAAATTCGATTCCTGGTTAGAAAATCTTATAATGAATTGTGGTACAAAAACGACATTATACGTAATAGTAAAACTAAGAAGTGGGTAATTCCCAAAATGATAACGAAGCTTACTTTATTGACAATCCGTCTGCAAGGCGATTAGTAGCAGATGGCACACCAATGTCATTAAAATCTGTGACTGTTGCAGCCGAACTGGTATTCTTGTTTTCCCCAGGCATCGTGAAGTAAGCTGTTTAAAATTTAAAATATGAAATAAATTAAGGTTGTTGGTTGTGCTTTAAGTGATTGGGGTTTGTCCTACTCTGCCTTTAATCCTTATAATTATGTACCTACATGATGCTAAGATGACGTTGTAAATTAAGGACTTTATTATTATGTATTATTAAGGAAATTATTATGGTATACCAAGTCAAGGATTGTCTTTACTACATTACATATGACATAGTGTACCTATTTTACTAGAATATAGTCAGTATTGTTTACAACACTATGATTTTGATTTTACTAACAAAATTAACAATAATGCTCATAATAATGTGTCGCTTCAAAAAGCTTACTTTCAATTGATCGAGTCAATCCTTCGCATTCAACTCAATACTCAACTATATTCTCCGTCTCCAAAAGTCGAACAGTTCAAGTGGAAGTACTTTTTTAACAACTAATTGGTGATAAAGATGAAATAATGATGAATGTGTAAATAAAATGTGTATTGTAAGTGTAAGTTAAATGAATTGATGAGATTGAGAAGTTCTGATTCAGACGCGAATCTTATTTCAAAGCATGGGTCACAGGATTCCGCGCCATGAAACTAGCGTAGTATATATACACTATGTGCACTTGGAACATAGAATTTGGACGAGTAGAAACAAAGAAGATCAATTTTAATTTCGTCAAATAAATGTAATAATGTATGCTTTGGAAATTATAATGTAGTTTTGATATAATTTATTAAGTGCGGTACAGCAGTACATACAGAGTTTATTATAACTATAAGTATGTAGTTTTATTTATATTACTTAAAATATTAAAATGTACTTATATAATGTATCCCTATCTACTATTGACACGGTTAGGGACCCTAACCGTGTCAATAGTAGATATATTTTTTACGGGGTACAACGAATGCTTTATTATTTGCTTATAGCATTTAATTATGTAGGATATTCAGTTACGAAAGTTTTAGGTGTTAATCACATTAAGATTTAATTTTAAAAACTATATAACAACTTTAATTAGACAATGTAACTATTTATTACATAATCATTACTGTGGGTATATTATATTATTATTGACTGTTCCTTCATAGAATGAAGTTTCGATTGTAGAAGCAGATGTGGGCAATTTTGATATTTTCGAAGTTGGACTCCGCTGCTTCAGATGTCTATTAGGATCGTGAACTTTCATATGTATTCTCATGTTGGTCATATTTTTGGTTGTTTTTCCACACAACTGGCAGCTAAATGTCCTTTCTGACAACTTTCCATGCATTAATCGGACATGTTTCTTTAGACTATGACTATGCTTGAGTATAATTCCACACTGTAAACACTTAAATTGCTCTTTGTCGGTTACTAGGTCAGCTTCGTGGATTGCTCTATGTTTTCTTAAACTTATAATATTTGGACACACTTTTCCACATTTATCGCAACATTTTTCTCCGGTATTGTGCCTTTTCATATGCCATTTCAACCCTAACCTAGAATTCAAACAAGAGCCACATATCTCGCAAAAATATTTTGTACCATCATGTTCGTGAACTACAGGTCGATGGTAAACCATGTAAAATTTATACCCGAAATATCGGTTGCAAGGTTCACAAAATACTTTCCCATTTTCTTGTTTGACTGCTTCGCGTCTTTTGTGTTCCTGTCGTCTGTGTCTTATGAAACCTGCTTTCGTTGAGAATTTTTTTTCACACTTGGGGCAATCGACACTTTTCATTGGAGTGTGTAATACCTTCACATGAAAATGCAAATATTTTTGTAGAATCATTTTTCCGCACAATTTGCATTCGTTTTCCAATTTTTCGCATTCCTTCTTGTGTTTCTCATGTGCATGAGCTTCAAAATCGGCATCATTTTGAAACTGAATACGGCAGCACTTTATTGGAGCAACCCCTTTGATACAGTCTGTAAATAATAAACATGCTATATATTCATTTGCAATGATTAGAACAGAATTGCAATGAATATAAGTATTTTTAAACTTATCTTACCTAAATGTTTAACTTTCCACGGTTTAATTCTATGAGCTTCTCTGGAACGGAATTTTACGCGGCGTAATTTGCTTCTACCTGCATGATAACATTTTTTGTACAATTTGTATGCATTTACTATTTTACAACTGAAATGCGAAAAAAGGTTATAATACCCACAAGAAACAATCTTACTTAGTCCGTAACACTATTTATGAATAATTATTCACAAGACAAACCGCGGAGTAATAAAAAAACAATAGCAGCAAAATTAATTAACAACAAAAAATGTGCTATATTCTATGTACAACTATAGTATAATTGAGCAATTAGCAGTTCATTTAATTGTTTTGCATTTGGATTATTGCAGCAGCATTTCATTTTGATTAACAGACGTCTGTGGCTGTGGCATTGTCAAAAGTTCCACTTCCAAAACTTCCAATTTTGACGAATGACTATCATATTTCTGATTTTTGTTTGGATCGTGAACTTTCATATGTATTCTCATGTTAGTCATATTTTTTGTAGTTTTCCCACATAGCTCACAGCTAAATAATCTTTGTGACATTTTCCCATGCATCAAACGCATATGTTTCTTCAAGCTATCGCTGTGTTTCAACAATATTCCACACTGGGTACATCTAAATTGCTCTTTATCGGCCACATGTTCAGCTTCGTGAATTACTTTATGTCGCCTTAGATCTTTTTGATTCTTGCAAACCTTTCCACACTCGTCGCAAAATTTATAAAGGGCAACATGCGAGAGCCTAATATGATCGCTCAACCCCTGTCTGGAGTTCAGGCTACTGCCACACAGCTCACACTGAAATTTTCTCTCCGTATTTCTGTGGAAAACTGTTTTGTGGTAGCCTACATAATAATTGTATGTAAAATATTTTTTACACTCTGCGCAAAAGACCTTTCCATTTTCAGATTGTATTCGTACACGCTTGTGAGCTTGATCTTTGTGCTTCTTAAGACACTTTGTGGTTAGGAATTTTTCTTCGCATTTGGAGCATTCGAAATATAGTAGATTAGGATCATGCAAAACTCTCATGTGAAAGTTTAAATATTTTTCTAGAATCTTCCGATTGCAAATCTCGCATTCTTGCTCCAGCTTTTCGGATTCCTTTTCATGTTTCATGTGGACATGGTAGCTGAAATCGGCGTCCGTTTCGCATGGAATATCGCAGCACTTAATTGGAGCAACACCTTTCATATAGTCTGTTAAGAATTCCCCCTCATAAAACATTATTTACTAATTTCTAACTACGTAATACAACCTTAATTACAAATAATATTTTAGGTAATTGACGTTATTGTCATATTTTTAAAGAAAATGCCTCACCTAAATGTTTAACTTTCCATGGTCTCCTGGCAGATGCTTCATCTTTGGGACTGCATTTTACGCTTTTGAATACTCTTCTACCTGGACAACAATATTTTCACAATTAATTTTTTTAACTTTTTTCAAGAATTTGTATGCATGACTTTAATTTCGAAATTAGTGATCATAATTTCGGATCGAAACGATAGATTTCTATGACGATAAACTTCGACCGATAATTTATCGTTTTCGAAAATATGCGAAAATAAATTGAAACCCTAGCCATATTACTATTGTCTACTCTATGGGTTTGGGTATGCGCTCTTACTACATTAAAAAAAGTTATTGGAAGAACTGTTACCTATAATATTAATATAAAATATACATTGTAACCTTAATATTTATTTATTCGGTAATACAATGAAATCAGAAAGCTGCACCATTACCTATGGCACAGGAAGCAAACAGAATCAGAACTTTAAAGATATATTATTATAAACTTATAAGATAAAGCATCTAACGCAATATTATTTCAGAAGAACAGCTTCACAATATGTAGGATTTCTAAATATGCCTCTAAGAAAGCTCAACATTGACAATGTGCTATCATTGTATCGACATTTAAGTTTAGTACAAATGTAACCAGATGAGCTAAATGCACGCTCAGATTCAACGCTTGTAGGCTTGATTGACATCAACATATTATAGCATTTTTCAAGATATATTCCTCGAGATCGAGATGTTTGAAGCAAATTGAGCTCAGTTTGAACCACTCTACTTAAATTTAGGGGTCCCGAATCTTCTCTTACTTCCACGGATTTAGTTGTATCCATTAATGAATGAAGAAACTCTTTGTACGACTTTGCCTTTTTAGGTGTGGCACTGGAATCCTGGCTCACATTGGACAAATCGCTGCTATTTTCTTCATTATTGATATTATTGGAATTCAATTCAGTCATCCGCAAAAGAAGGTTAATGAGGTAGGTTTTCATAGCTGACTTGGAAGGTATATTAAATAAGGTCGACGCTTCAATTTCATCTTCCAGAACGAGTTCTCGTTGAAACACTTCAAATTTCTCTTCTTCGGAAATATAGGGTGATTCTTCATTGTCATCTTCGAATTCTAACCCAACATTGGAAGCTGTAAATTCGTTATAGTCATTAGCTGAACTGCCTGTTGCCAAGTATTTCAAAACGGCAGAACTCATTTCCATTCGCTCCTTTAATCTAATTTTTAATTTAATTAATAGAGCACGAGCAATCGGATTATCATACTGTATCTTCTCCAACTGGTATACCAGTAATATGTTTGCCGCTCTGGATGTAAGTAGATTAGCATCTCGACGGCATAACGCTTTAACAGTCAGAGCTAATGGCTTTAAGCTGGTCGTCAGTGCCCATACCAAATATTTATCTGATTCACTAATGGACAGGTTCAATGGCACATCCAGGAGTGCGTGATCTACACACTCCTTAATATCCCAATATCGTTGACACATATCGTAAAGGCTGCTCCAGCGTGTTTTCACATCAACTTTTAGAGGTTTTTCAATCTTTGTCTGAGAATACTGGGTT
>JAQFYC010004455.1:0-17118 GCA_034694165.1 Tomocerus mixtus | reverse complement strand
ATTTTATAGGGTCAAAAGTGGTCCAGGCACTTTTACATTGGGGCTTGGAGTTCTTTTGCTTTACCTGCCTTCTACTTTACTAAAAATAATTTTTGCAGTAATTGCACTAAGAAGGAAGTTTGAAACATTTTGATACAACATGATGATTGGTTCATTCTAGGCAAGGAACTGTATAATCAATTTTACATAAAAGTACCAAAATATATAATTAAATACTGGTATTGACCAATCTGAAGATTCTAAATACATATCAGAACTATCAATATCATTTTAATTTTACTTATTTTCAGGATATCCTACTTATCTGCAACATATAATGAACTTCTTGTAAAAACTGTCTTTACCCATTGTAGATAAAACGTGTATGTGCAAAATTATTTCTTTGCTCCTTACGAAATTCAACTTGTTTCGTATGATCGTTGAAATCTATTTATAGTTAACCAAGCTTTCCCCCACGTATACCACTTTTATGTGTATCACATTAATATGTCAAGTGAAGGTGTAGTATTACTTAAATTAACAACTGCAAAAACTAAATTCTCGAAGAAGCAAGAAACAACAGATTCACATTTAAAATCCTTTCTCAAGTCAAGGTTTAAGATATGTTCATATTCTCTCTGACGATATGAGAATGTGCCGAGAGCACTGATCTTCTGCCTCATAAACATTTACGGAACTGCCTGGGTTGGGCTGAGCGAACTACTAAACCTCCCGGCTCCAGACCAGACTCTACATGTTTTCAGTTAAACTAAAAGTAAACCAAACCAGAATTTCTGTTCAACCAAAACATCTTAAAAGCAAAGACAGACAAATGTCATTATCTATAACATTACATAACATTTTATATGGATGCGTTTCTTTAAACGGAAAACTATGGATGGCAGTCGTATACAAACAAATGAACGGATCATACTGATCTCGAGTGAAATGTATGTATGTGTATGTGCATGCATGTAATATACAGTTTAGCTAAACCTAAAATATAGGGAAGGAGATCGAAATAAAATTTTATAACGAATTGCGGGTTGTCGCTTTCTGCTCCGGGTCCATTTGTAGGTTGGAAGGCGAAGACTTAGTTTCGTCTCGTCGGAGGAGCTGAAGAAGAGGGATGTTTACTCATGTATATCATGTTTATTGCCTTGTCATTGCACGTTTCTAAATTGGCTGTGTATCCAATGGAATGTCCTATCTTGTCATGCAAAACAAACTATAACAAGACACAGAGAACAATCTCTTTTCCTCTCTAAACTTTTAGCATGCATAATATTACAATTTCTCCTTATATGAGAGACAGCGACAAACAAGGGGAATTGAATTACTCGACCATGTTCCCATAACTCTAACAATAACTTTGTCTCTGTCTCTATAGGTAATACAGTAGGTACTAAAAATGAGTTCTTAGTATATGTGCCTGTGCCTGTGAGTAGTGTACAAAAACGTTGTGAGATACCGATTGACGTAAATGAGTTGAATGCACTTAATTTAGTTGTTTCGTAAGTAATTACCAAGTTCAATATAATTGACCCTGGTATAGCATGACACGGTAAAAAGAAAAGTGACGTAATTTACACTATTTTATAGACAGATTATTTTTCTGTTGTTATTGACCTTTATCTGCTAGTAATTTCTGGAAAAAGTTAAGGAAGTTAAGGCCAATCTTTAAAGGTACGAAAAATACAAATGGGCTATTTATTGTAAACTCACTAGACTATTTTTTGTAAGTTGATTACCTACTCTACTTACTAATTTTATTTTAGGTAACTCTTTAGGTTTAGACTATTTTTTTTAAATTGTAAAGCAGAATAATCAGGGAAAGGCATGGGAAAAACTGCACGCATAAAGTGAAGAATGATTTACCGACGGATAATAACTGGCATTTATATTTTTACGTATTCATATTCATATATACAGCATTTAGCTCAATTTTCTCCATCACGCTCTTAGATGACATTATTTATTGCTTTAGAAGTTAATGGCTTAATTGGCAAGATGAAAGATATAAGTGCCTATGTAATAATTTGCGTTAAGTGTAAGCTAGGGTTAAAGAATAGTGTAAATATCCGTAGGCTTTACTGGTAGTTGTATAATCAGTGTACAGGATCATGGGATACAATAAATTCTGTTGTACTACATAACGTACCTATAACGTATTGTTATAACACTCTATTTCCATGTATTTGTATGTGTAAGTATAATAGGAAAGGAAAAGCCATTTATCCTTCTTCGATGTATCTAATAGGTTGACTTGACTTGACACACAAACAAAGCAGTTGTGTTATGTTCTATCTGTATTCTGAATTTGATGCAGGGTCTGGCGGTTTGGCTAGGTTTAGGTTATAGGACGGCGGTTGTTATTGTGGTTCTGCGATGTGACTTGCTGATATATAACGAAGGATTTGATTTATTTCTTCTCCCAGACGAACACGACATTTACAAACTAGGGAAAGGAGTAGTACGGTAATGTGATGTGAAATGTGATTTAACTTGAATACTGACTGAAGGCAGTGGGAAAAGCCAAAGCCTCTCTGCCGCTCTATACCTAACTAAGAATATATGCACTAAAGCTCAACGTATCTGATGCACATTGATAAAGATAAAGCTAATCCAAATCCAAATGCATAAATAGGCATTACGAAATATAGCTAAACATCTCATCTCCCTGTACTACAAAATCACAATGAAGGAAACCAAATCAAACCTAACCACAATTTAATATATACTACATAGGTATTCAAGTACAACACAATTAGCATTAAGTAAGAAGTAAGGTATTTAGTATTTACGCAAAGCAAAATCTTTTGAATGCAGATAACACAGTGTAGCTCATAGCAGGATAATTCTTGTGTATATTTAAAATTTTCCAAATCCTGGCATTTATTCAGACGTTTTTAGACAAAATTTTCGTACCTAATTTAGAAAACTATGCTTAACCTCATTCATTGACTCACTACGTAGCTTATTAATTTCCAAATCAAATGCCCTATTTTGGAGCAATGGCTTAATAAATTTTGTGTCACCCTGTAATTGTTAGTATGTGCATAAATGTGCTAATACTCTAGCAATAGAAATTGCTAGTAAATAAATCTGAAAGTATATCTGTATAGTAAAGATGAAGTTTATACAGCTATTAACCAGAAGGTTTGCTTGTTGAGTTAGAATCGAAATTTAGACAGTCAAGCAAACGAAGTCAACTCAAAAGCATAACTTATAGATTTGTAGATAAATTCCCAAACGATCGCGTCCTACAGAACAGAGAATACATAAGTAGATCAGTTTTGGTAGTTCGTATCTGTGGAGTGTATGTGTATTCGAATGTTTTTTCATCATATTCATGTGTGTATAAAATTTAGTATAAGTACCATCTAGCATATATTATTTGTTCTGTTACTGTTCTAGTTTATTCTGCTTGCTCCCAATGTAATAATGAAATGCATGTCGTAAAGTTTATAATGTCTTTGTATACAGATTTTGCAGAGTGCATTAGAGAAGAGAGGTATGTACATACTAATGTTATGTTCCTTTCCTTTTGCTATCTTTATTTTAGTTTTGAGTTGGCCTTGCTTTTGCCGAGGTTCCACTTAAGTGCAGTGAGAGCGAAACAGTAGTGCAGTAATGTAAGTTAGGTAGGTAGCTAATGTAATATCTAGCATAACATACATATCTAACGTTGGAAACATAACGTAATAGTATTAGATAATATAAATGTAAGCTAATAGCCAAAAGCCCACTTAAGAGGAGTATAGTCGTTAGCTACTTATGTTATGTATGTAATGTTATGTTGAGACAGAGACAGGGAAGAGAGTGGAGGACAGGATCGATGAAATGAAAAGATAGATAGATGGACAAGATTCTCTACACAGCAGGATACGTTTTGCAATAATAATTGATCTCTGTCACTATTTCCCTTTTGTGGCCGATTTTTCACTCGCGAGTAAGCTCAACTTGCTCTGACGATATCTAATGTTATGTTATGCTGTGTCACGTATGTACATTGCACGTAGGTTTACTTACCCAAAAACTGTATCCCATATTATTAGTAAGTATAAGTACCTATAGATTCTATTTATGCTCCTACGTTTACTCATATAGATATAGTATACTTAGCGTAGTAACGTAGAAGCATAAACCCATGAGCATTGCCTCTCAACTCTGCTGAACTGAATTCATCCATGTAGCTGAAAACTTTCACTTCAGTTTTCAGTTGCTATTTTCCTTTTCAGCTGGGACTCTTGGATTTTCATCCGAAGACAACACACAATGCACCTACGTAGACAACAACCGTAATTTCAGGGTTTTGCAAACCTACTTTTCTTCCTGGTCATGACATAGGCACATACAAATAATATATTTATGCTACACTTAAATCCAAATGTCCCGTGTCCCCATTTTAAACTTTCTCCGACATACACAAACACACACGTCCAATTTGACGTCCTTCTTTGGAGCATCTTAATATCCCACTTTAACATTCGTAATAATAAGAGCATTCATGGCCCGAATTTTGCACATTAAGTAGCTGTGGAACCACCGAAAGGAATTGCAGTGAGACTATAGTATGTCGAGGGACATTGGAGCATCACTGTAATTGTGGAAATACTATATGTATATTTATATGTGCAGTAGTTTAGCATCTTATTTCGTAACTTTTAGTACAGTAAGTCTCATGTGGACAACTCAATTCGATCTCGCCTTTCCAAAATAATATAATAATGCAAAGTATTAGTATTATTAATGGCAACTGAAAAGGTAACTCTCAAATTGTGTTGCTTCTCTGATGATTGTAGTATGTGAAACAGTAAAGCCATTTCCATTACCATTTTTCTTTGCAGGTTTGCTGTTCCTGGAACTTCGTTATAACTATCACATTGTCCTTTTCAGGCTAATTTTGATCACATTTTAACCTGCTTTCTATTGTTAAGCTACTTTGAAGCAATTATCAGGTTGCTTGATTATATTATAAGCAGAATAGTCATGTTTTGTATAATTATTTAATAAAGATACCTGGAAACAAAATTAAATAATATTTACATGCGAGCCTGCATAGTACCGTATCTCCGTTTCTACTAGAATTCTATACCTTAATTAATTGTGGGTTTAGCAAAAGAGTATGTTAAAAACACCTACCAGCTTGTGATAGAAACAAGTCAAAAGGAACCAATAATTAAATCCTGTTAGATGAACGTTTTCAGAAACAACTAAAATCCCCACAAAGTCCGCAAACTATTTTAACTTTCTCAACTCAAAATAAGTTGTTTATTAAAACAGTACTGATATACTTACAATTGTAATGCACAAAATATTATTACCACGTAGTAGGTTGCAAAGGAATAAAGGAAACCATAAATAGAGTAACGAAGTTGCCAACATAATGAGCCAAGATTTATATATTAAGTATTTTAATGATGAGAAGTAGAATAGCAGTACAAGTAGTTAAAAACAATTCTATACTACGTTTCTTGCTCTTCGAACAGAAATTAAGCCACTATTAAGGTTTCCTTTTCCTCTAGTTAATTTTAATTGCGTGTCCTTCTTCCTATTTGTTTTTGTACTAATATATAACAACGCAAAGTTGAAAAGTTAATATTAATTACCAGAATTTTTATTCGAAACTATTTGTGGAAGCACCGAAGCACCATAAAACATTTGTGCTTTCACCCAAACTTTCACTACCTATTTTATATTATAATATAAGACTGCCGTACACCATTTCCTATTATGCCTACCACTAAGTAATAAGTGGCCTTCCTTTATAACTCCAACGTTTCCGCATTAAAACTATGGAATGGGGAAGAGGATGAAGAGAAAGTGAATATCCACATCCACACACCTACAGACATTTGGTTGCAGCAGATCTGCAGATGAAAATAGATGGTAACTACTTACTTACTATCTACTATCTATTCTCTAATATACAGCAGTAGTGAGGAATATACATATTTATAACATGTACCAACCTAAGTAGAGAAAATTTAGAAAGCGGGGGAAGACAAGGCAAGGGACTGAAGTAGAATGGGAAATCCAAGGTTTTTCACAAAGCCAAAGTTTTTAATAAACGAATCCCATTACAAAGGAACATTGCCATCGCCACGTTAGTTTAGGTTAGCGAAATTGTGCTTTGTACTTTGAAAGATATACTTTGAGCATTCACATTCACATTTGCATTCAACCCCGTTCGACTACTATCACATATCAAAACGAAGCAATTTAGCTGTAGCAATGCCAGAGGTCGTATCGTTCCGACTTCCGCACTCTGAATACAAACAACTATTTCTACATACCTACTACCTACCTATCTACCTATCTACTTACGTTACGAAGGGAGTCAGACTTTAAGCTCAAGCTATCGCAAGTTTTTGAGTGTGATTCTGTTCTGTAAACAGAGAGTATAAGAGCTTGATTGTAAAGTAAATGTGAATTGCACAGTGTCACATTACGAACTGTAGTTGAACTCAAATGGAATCTATTCTACATATTTACTTAAAGGAACATCACATCACATCAGATTCCTTAGAGCTAAATCTTGCTAGCACAATGCTACACAAATATCCAATGCAATCCACCAATCGAATGCAATCAAATATCTGCATTGCATTCCGGTGTCCGATACGCAGACACACTGAATTTTACAGGCATTTATATACACACATGTGCGCCATGTGATACTGACAATGACAATGACAATCTTTACAATTACAGTCCATTTCTACTTCCAATATATACATACAAGCGAAAATGTTCCTTTTATAAGTACATCAAACGACATTGTTTACGATGTGATCGAAACTCCGACGGAACATCCGAATCGCAAGATTGAATCCATGCTATTTAGATTATTTAGTTTAACATCATTAAACAGTCTAGACCTACATACTGTACTTATGCATCCATTAAGTATCATAATGTTACAATACTTACCTAGTTATACATTTATTAGTACTGCGTAAAATATTTGTGTTGTGTAATACACGTAAGAGTTAAATGCACATTTCCACATGTTTCCTACTTTAGTAGCTGTAGGTATTATAAATAACTATCGATTGTATAGTGGATGGAAATCGAAAGGAGGAAAGAAATTCACACGACTACATTCAATAGCGAGGAAAGGAAATCAAACTTCCAATAGATATTCCTATCTGTGTTCTCTATCTATACTGTCTCTTTCTGTATTGTATGTGTGTGCTTTGAGAATAAAGGTTTCCTTCCTTTGTTCAGCCAAGGATCCCATTTACAGAAGAAATGCAATGCTACTATACATAGTAAATAGCATGTACATTATGTAGGTAGTACGTATAGTTGTATTTGTATAGTTAAACTACAAGGCACCTTATGTGTATTCTGGATATTCTGTGTATCTATTTAAAATACAATACGTAAATACCTAAAGTACACTCTACCACAGGTTTTATAGGTAGTATAGTAATACATAGTGTAATGGGACAAGATGTGATAGGAATATTACAAAAGGAGCTTTGATGTACTAAAACAATGTTAATAGTGGGACCTTACACTACATTGGATTGCTATAATTATATGAACGAGTAACAGAGTATCCATTTATATCCTGAGAAACGCTGGGAATATAACAGAACAGAACAGAACAGGAGGAAAGCCATTCTTACCATTAGTTTACACTGCACTAGTTATTCTGTCGAGCATAAATAGAACACGAGAAGTGAACTGACTAGATGGAAGCGTTCCTTAAAATACATTGAATCTTTACCTAAGAAAGGAAATTGATTCTACATTTCCTCTAAAACTATTATTACTGATTTCTTGGGCCGACCCGACCAACACTTGCCACTGAATGCCAGACCTCTCCATCCAGGCCAGAAGCAGTAGCCGTCTCGATCTCTTCTATTTTGAATTGCCCTTTTGTTTCCCATGTCTTTATGTGATAGTAGCATGCTACTGGCACTTCGCACTTCTCTTACTCTACCTATAGCTTGAATCTGAGGTATAAAAATACTTTAGGCCTTGAGGGCTATTCGGGTCATTGGACCTAGTACTAATTTAATTTATACTATTTGTATGTACAAAAATTGTGCAATCATTGTAAGGCTCAGCTGCTCAGGTGACTACATTCACCACAATGTGATAATTTTTACTAGTTAAGAAATATTGTAAGGATCCAGAACGCCAGATCCAGAACTACAAGGGGAGACTTCATAGCTAACCACGTTTTTTAAAACATTTGGTGTTTGGGGCTCATGTCCTGTGGCATATACATACACATAGATCTGCTGTACCTTTTCTAAACACAAGTGATATCATTGTATTGTGTCGTAATTGTAGTAGGTATTGTATAGTGGCCAATATATAAGAAGCCACTTCCCCGCCGCCTACACACCAGTCCAAAACCAAAGCACCCGCTGCCAATACTAGTAGTATAGTGTTCTGGGGAGTTAGCACTGATAGCTGGCTTGGCTAGGTAAATGCTCTCTACTCCTGTCCTGTCCTACACTGCCAAAATATCACACAGAGAAAGCGAGAGAGACAGAACAGAACAAAGTAGAATCGGAAAAGAGAAAAAGTGGGAAAAGTTTTCCAAAGGAATGTTGAGTGTTGTTGGCTTGTGTGTCGCCTACAATACGATAAAACAAGTCGCACAGCACAGTACAACCTATCGTATAAAAGCGTATAAATGAAACGAACCTGAAACAAAGACGCTAAGCAGAAGAGAATACGAGTCGACAGACAGAAAAGAGAAATGTAATGGAAACAGCAGAGTAGAGCTCTAGCAAGAAATCAGTTTAGTTCTCAAAGTAATCGTAATAGAACATGGAGCTAAATATATGGCAAAGTACTTGTCCTCAACTGCTACTCTTAGTCTTACTCTCAGACCAGTTCAGCTTTGCTCAACAGAACAGAACACATACAGAGTCAAGTCAAACTGACTAGGGGACCTAAAGATCACATCTATAAACTTCCTTTCTTCTATTCTACTATTTAAGTAGCTGTATTCTAGTATTCTATTGTATTGTAGCATGTGCACAATACAATAACTACTATGTATCGCTATGTACAGATATTTGGCACAAAGTAAAAGGTGGAATTGTATACCTCAAGATATATTATGTACAGCAGAATGCGAGTTTTCATTGTTTCCTTATTTCAACGGGTACAATACTATCCTTTTCTCTTCTAATGTGTATTTGCAGGTCCTTTCATAGTTAACTTCATCTTTAAACATAAAGACAAAGATTTACAAAGAAACAGTCTACAGATAATACACTAATAATAAGTAACTTACAACACCAATACAACTACCTAAACAAGACAACTGTGCGAACGAATGTAGCAAGTCTACTTTGTATGTGAACTAAAGTATTGACGTTCTCTTAAAGTACCTTGCCTCCTAGATGCGCTTCCAGATTGCATAGTACCTCATCCTTGAAGACAAAGATTGCTTCAAGTTTTTTGAGTAGCATTCGTATTGTCCAACTGCAAAGATAACGGGGACAGTTGTTTTTGCAGAATAAATAAAACTCTTATAACTTTCAAAAGAAAGTCATTTCATTTTTGTTGACAGGAAAGGCAATAATATAAAGTATTGCTATTTGTTTTCAACGATATTTACATAAAAAGCAATCGAATTCAATTGAATGATTACCCACATATTATAGTGCTTTCTCTTTTGCAACATTTTACATAAATACAAATAGGAGAATTTGACAATAAGGGAAATTGTACTCTACTTTTCAATGCGCTGCACTGCACAAATAATTTTTACAAGAGTAAAAAGAGTATAGTATAGGCATAAAAGCATTAAATACATATAGGTAGTAATGTATACATGTCTCTCCAAATAAATGGACTCCTTTGGTGTGCAAATATTTGTTTTCTCTTTTACGTAGATGAACTTTACTTTCATTAGAATCCAAGCATTATTGATACTGGTGCTAGTCATGCTAAGTATTATAATTCATGAAGAGCAATGTATGTATCACTGCCCAAATATCTTCCGAATTTTTGAAAAAGATATAATAAAAATATTAAATTCAACTTCAGCCTGATAGACGTAAATATATAATATTGGAGAAAGGTAGAGAAAGGTTGGCAGGGATTTGAAGTGCACTGTAGGTATAGTACATGTAACCCAGGAGCATGTATACATAGTATATTTAACAGAATGTAAGTATTCGTCCAATGCTTTATTTAAGTCAAGCTAATCTTTAGTATCCAGCCAGACGAGCAATAAAGAGTTGGCCACAATAAATAGGTGATATCATGTATGTCTCTGTGGAGGAAATTGAGTCTTTTGAGTAGTTGAGCTGAATTTTACAAGGGCAGAAAGTCGGAGAGAGGTCTGGAGAGGCGAAATGGGGTAGTAAATGTGAAAGTTTTCTAGGTGCACACATAAAGTACATACTAGTACAACAACTGTCAACTGTACACAAACGATTTGGTGGTTTGGTGAAAAAACCCATCAAATTCTTATGTCCAAACGATCCATAAATTGAACTATAGTAAATTGAGTCTGAGTAGTTGATTCGATAAGTAGAAAAGCATCTTTGATGTCTGATGCGATCCCCTCTAGGATGGAGATGTTGCTAACTACCCATATACTCGTTGTATTATACCAAATTTCAACTTTATATTCGATGGATACAAAGATTACTTGTAGTATACTTCCTTCCAGTTATCCTACTCTAATACACATACTGATATAGATAGATACCTGTGCCTGTAATGTAATGTGATCGGTCTATTCTGTTGTAAAGGTTATTTGAATTGAAATGTGCATTACATTATACTGCATTGTATTCTATGCATGATGTAACTGGATATACAATATGCAGTACACAGAACCTATTTACTTTCGTAGGCCTTTCCCCTGGTCTGTGTATCGTATGTATATGAAAAGCTATCTAAATTTGTGAGAGCTATTTTTCGGCGAAGCTACTCTCCCACTCAATATCCATATCCTTCTTTCGTCTCGTTGAACATTTTCTTTTCTTCTTTCAATATGTTCCCGTCCCTTTACTTTAGATCATTGCTAGAATATTATACATAGGCAGCAGAGAAGCATACATACAGTATTACCTACAAATACTAGTACTACCTTTCACACTGCCAGTTCTAGGAAAGCTCTGCTAACGCAAAATGCTTCCTTTTGTATTATTTCTGTAGATGCTGAATTTGAAACGGGTAGCGAACTCAAAGCAACGGTGAGCTTGGCTTGAGCTGCCGGACTTTGGGTTCGTCTCGGCTCAATCAATTTCAGAGACGGCTAAAATTCAGGATTCACATCCACATTCACCCTGTTCTGTTACCAGCATTCTGTACTTTGCCTTTCTCACATACAGTACACTTCCTATTTCCCATATATTTGATAGTAGCTCCTGTACTTAAGTTAAGCGAAGCAGAAGAAATGCGAGTCTATTTCTCTAAACGTATGTTTTTGCATTGCATTGGTTTTACTACTTTACTTTACCAACATTCGCATTTACGTATGTTTGAGTGTACTACGTATGTAGTATGTACTTACTATTACTAGCCCAAGAAAAATATTGTGTAACTTCGGTCCTCTTTCCATTCACTACTATTCCCATAACCGGTTACTTACCTAAGTGAGCCAAAGACTAATATTCAGACATACGACGCACACGCAACAACGTTGGTAGTTGGTTTTGCCTACTTCTGAATTTTCATTTTAGTCTTTTAGCCAGTCGACCAAAGCTGTTAAAGAAAGGTATGCATCTTTGCCACACTTTGTATAGTTGCCAACTGTCTAACCATTTTCGTAAACATAAATACTACGGTCCTATGGTCCAATGTTTAAAAATAGTGCATCAATTAACGCATCCACAATTTTGTTACAACTGGTATCATTATAGTAAAAATGCTAAAACAAGACATGGGATCAAATGCTTATTTAGTATTCTTCAGCTACATACATACATTATCCAAATTATCTATAGGTAAAGAAATGTTGCCACAAGGTCAGCATAGTATTTATTAATGGCTATTGTAAACATTTATTATATTATATTAGTACTAATGTAGCAGGTATTAAATATTTATCTTTATTATCTGACGAGAAAATAAATGAAAAATGAAAAGACTCGCCCTATATCTGTGTATTAAGTATTATATATTTTTTGAGAATGACATCAACAAATAAAATACGCCAGGTATTATTGTACACTCCCTGCATGTGGATAAAGTAGTACATATACGATAAAAATTTAGCACAAAAATATCGCCAGAGATAGGTACAGTAGAGTTTAGAACGTACCAAAAAAGACATGTCGAGGGAAATGTGTGCTGTGCACAACTGTGTATCAGAGTACCTTGTACGTATTCTGTAGAGATTCACTAAAATGTTATGTACTACAACCATTACTTTGGTTTCCTACGACTTTCCTTTTTCATTGAGAAAAGCAATGTACGTTCGTTCTCCATTCTTGTGCAGGTACTCCGATCTTTGCAGTACTGTAAACTTTATATACGTATTTAGTTAGATCACTACTACGTAAGACATGGGTACCTATACCTACTACCTGCCTACTGAACTGAACTCAACTGCATGCCTTTTCGGTAAAATACATTCAACTTTATTCATATCTATTCTAACTATCCCTATTACACAGGTAAGTTACACTTACAGTGTCTATTTTTGCTCAAAGCTAGGTTTCCTTGATTTACTACTTAGGTCCTCTCTTTCTACGGTCCATGTGTCACTATATTTATGTACATTAGACTGGCAAATAGATGAACAGCCTGACTGTAACGTAATATGGTTCAATCCGTGTGCATGCGGGGTGTCACAGAAAGCTGTTTCCTTTTAAAACTTACAAATAAAGATAGACCTACAAATGTTTCTATTTAAATTCATTCTTTCGATCAATATTTGGGTTCGAGGAGACATTGTAATGTCAAATTGTCAATAAATAAGTAAACCAAGAACGCTGAAGTGGCAGAGCGAAAGTTTCTCTAAACTATTTTAAAACCTTCTACCTAAAATTATTTGTAATAATGTACACACGACATACAAATTCAGGTTCAAATTCAAACATGCTTGTAATTGTGTCATACATATAAAATAAAAAGAAATACTGAATGCATAAATAAATATTTTAGTGAACTACCTATAGCTAGGAAGAATACAATAATGTAGGGACTCCCTACATTGCATTGCTATTCTTGAAAGTAGGCATCATATTTGCCTAAATAGCTTCCACGACATCATGTATATCTTAATAATAAAATACATAGAGTATGTGAAAGTTTTAGTTTTTCTCTTATTGTATATCTGTCACAGATGATTTGAGAAAAATGAATAAGATGGGCTGCCTAAATCAGGAAGCTGCTATTGAAATCGCTCAATTTATCAGCTTTAGAGTACTGCCTTTTAGGAACGAAAATTCAGATGAGACATATTTATTCAATTCCGGATTCAATATACATGTAATAAATCACGTCACATCATCGCTAGAGCTTCTTTGCAGCGGAGCTAACGCGGGGAAACTACCAACTACCCAAAGAATTGGCTTGATCTGATCTTGGTCCTTAAATAAAAACATTCTAGTATAATAAAATAAATATAGTACTGAAAGAAGGCAATTTACATTGCATTCTTTACTACACTACACATTATTCCCCTACTTACTACATTTTTCATGCCGCAGGCTAATGCTATCTATTCCCTGTCCTGCCGATATAATCAATGTTGTTAATTTCCCTAAAATGCTAATTTCGACTAAAACTAGCTGTAATATTTCCCATTCCCTCAAATCTTGGAGAAGAAAAAGTCAAGAACCTTTAGTCTCGCTCAACATTGTGTACTGGACACATCTATTTAATTTAGTGTAGTATTAGCTTATTATTTCCCTTTGTCCTATTATTACCTAACATTCAATTCTATTCAATTCATTCAGTTAAAATATATTTCATTAATTATTTACTTACCTGTGCACTGATACTATCCTTGAAATAAATACTACATAATACAGTGCTTATATTATTATCCCTTAAATATTGTTTGTGTGATCGTTATTTATGCCTACCTATACATCACATCAATTCACATACTCATCCCTACATATAGTTAAGGTAGTTTAGTTTAGGTTAGAGTGTGTAATAATGTCTTTGGGTGACTAAGGATGTTATTATGCGTTGAGTACAATATACCAAAATATGTTAGCAACACAACTTCATGCAGTTAAAGTAAAAGTTATCTCTATTTTCTTCATATTATTTCCCAAGAAACTGTAAAATGTAATATGCAGATGCGTTATAGGAAATAGTAAAGTACATGCTCTACTATACTATATCTGTATTTGAAAACCATAGCACATAACACTAAATGTGTCTGGGATGAATGGTTTACTCTGTTGTTTGTCTAGTTTTCTCGTAAGAATCTATATGCTGTCATCCACAATTTTTATACAGGTAGTAAATAGAATTCCTAGTAGTGAGTCATACTCCTACCCATCATGTGAGGAACATCCTGCACAAGCACAGCTAACTTCGCAGTTCAAATGCAAAAAAACAGTTTATAAGACAGTATACTAAACCAGATTATAAACATAACAGTTGTATTAAGGCGGCCCTGTTGTGTACATACAGATATACCTAGACTTAGAACTCACATGAAGATTTCCACTCGTAAAAGCAGGACAACCATGCAGTTTCTTTAATGTTCCGCTTTCGAGTTATGGCATTGTGGGAGGATTGTAATGTTAATGGATGAAAATATAGTTATGTAACTATAAGATGCCTATATAGTATACCTATTTCTCATATCCTCCAACTTTCACTACTATACAGCGCATCATATTATATAAATTGCGTTAGTGGGGCCAAACCAGTCATACGAAGTGTATGAACATAGTACCTTGTAAATTGTATAAGACGTAGCGTAAGTAAATAGGAGAGCTAAAGGTAAAAGTAAAAAAGAGAAGAGTTTCCTTATTACATTAATCATTCATTTCTCGCTCCACCTGAGCAAAATGCTCTTTCTTTCTCATTTCTCAACGGGCTGCCGTCTCATTGCCGCATTTCTTATTTCCCACGCTAATTCTTCTCTTGGGTAACAATCGGGGTGACATTATGAAAAATAATTTGTAGTTTTATCAAAGGCTTTAGCAAAGCTATGTGGTTATTATTCTACCACTGTACAATGTCCCTGTCTTGTATGCTTACTGCTAGTTAGACTAACTAGCATATAAATACTTTCATGAAAGTATTACTTATATTACTTAATGCTTAGTTTTTCTATATTTATTATACATAATACAATTTAAGTTTATGTCCCTAATTCACATTGCCATTGCCAACTTCCTTGCTTGCTAGAGAGTACAACTTTTCCAGAAAACTAAGAAAGAGAGACTTTCTAATTTGTGCTGTCCTCTCCAACTACAGTACGTAGGTATAACTACAGTAGGGAAAGCCTTTCACTTTCCCAAAGTGAAAGTATAAAGCATAAACAAGGATATTATAGTAAAAGTTGATGTGTACGTTAGCTGTACGTAAAAGTATGTACATATACCTGAATTGAAACTTGGACTTCTTTTTCTGACATAAGCTGCCTCAGCTATATACTGATTTAGATAAATATGCGTTATTCGTGTATGGATTCTAAAGCTAAAGGTATCAAAGGACACTAAATTATGCAAGGGAAACTTAAAACTACCAAGAACTATTAACAATGTGTAAAAGTAAAGTTGGAAATGAAAGCGGCAATCGAGGTCCCAGGAGATTTCGCTAGGTAGATGATATTTCCTGAAAAAGGAAATGTATGCATTACTTTCATTTTTTAGACAGCGAAGGCAGCCAGGTTTCCAAGCCTTCTGCCTCTATACAGAATAAAATTCTTTGCATTGTATGTACTGGAATTTTGTTTGGTGAGACCTAAACCTACATGTAAATGCACACGAATGTTTATGTCATAGGCTGATATGGTAAATTCAGGGCAGGGGCAGACCTGTGTTACATACCAATGAACACTAAATACTAAGTAAGCAACAACGTTTCCTATTTTTGTACCGTGTAATACCATATTATTGAGAAATTCCAATTAACTGTAACATTATGGCGTTTTTGCCCATTATTGGGTAAAATATTTCAAACCTTGTGCAAATGATAGGATTATACAGAGACATTTATATTTATAATTTTTCTCTCTACCTATATTTAAGTACTAAGTAAGAATGAACGTTTTCTTAATAGATTTTATTCTACTTATCAAAATTTCAAAAAAAATGCATTAAAGGCCAAGATGTACGTACGACATATTATAAATTTATAATTTATATGGTACCAAGTAGCTAGTAGAGCTGTACTAAGCAAACGCATCGAATAATCGCATCGACATAGGGAGCACAACATGTTACTCACTATGTATTATGAATTGAAGTCGTAGTTGCATATATAGAACTAGTTGAAGCTATAAAAATACCTCCTAACCTTACTAGGTTTATTAATATAGTTCATTCAGTTCACGATTTATAACTCAACTTTTGCAAACACTAGCAACCAACAGCTTGGTCTACTCTTCTCTCTTTCTCTTGTCCCATTGAATAAAAATAATAATAAAAAAATTGATTTTTTTGCAAATTCGACAAAGACGAGAAGGATTCTAGAAAAGAAACTCTGCACTTTGTTATTTGCATCCTTCCTTATATGCAAAGCCACAGTGAATACCTTACTGTCTTTTTCTGGGTGTATTATGATACTGTGCTCGGATGTGTGTATAGATCTTGGCTCATGTGGCTAAAAGAGAAGAACGAGTTACAGGAATAGAAACATTCCTATGTATAAGTTGTAAGCTCAACTCACAGCCAATATGATGATGAGATATGAAAAATGAGGAATGCTATGAACGGGAGGAGATGGATGCTACTAGTTTCTGGAATCTTCAAGCTCCAGATCCAACTTCAGCCTGCTTTTCTCCATAATGACATGGAATGGAAACTAGCGGGTAAGGTACCTACTACTGTACAATAGAAGGGGAATTATAATATGTTTTTCAATCGTAGTAAGTAATCGTAGCTAGTAGTATATGTACATTACATAAAGGGTGACGCGACAATTCCCCTCCGCGACAATTCCCCTCCGCGACAATTCCCCTCGCGCGACTATTCCCCTCCGCGACAATTCCCCCCGCGACTATTC
>JAQFYC010004454.1:0-17122 GCA_034694165.1 Tomocerus mixtus | reverse complement strand
CCGAAATTATTCTCAGTGCCAACAGGTAACAAAAATATAAACTTAAATTGAAATGTTAGAAACTCTCGAAAACAAAACCTAACGGTTGTCAGTAGTTTTACGAAATTTAAAAAAATGGTTCTTTTTCTTTTCAGGGAAATATTTCTGATGCCAAATTTGAAGTCCAAAAGAAAATTCCTTCCACTTTCTGAAATTGAAGCTTTCCCTACATCAAACAGGAGATCCTCTCCATATTTAACTCCGAACGAAATTGCCTTTTTGAAAGACCAAGTTTCGCAAGTGACAAGAAGAATTGTTACAAGACGTCAGTCCACATATTCCTCTTCCACACATTCCACATCCAAAATGTATTTAGAGGATACCTACGAGTGGGGCACAGTTCGAGAACTGAAAACCTCGGTGGAGGAAATATTTAAGGTTCTGTTCCCAGAAAACTGCGAGGAAATGTCTCTGGATATTAAATGGAGGATCCATTCCATGGCTATAAGAAAATTGACTTTGATAGTATCAGCTACACATAAAATTTGGGAATCCCAATATAATCCTTTGCAATTAGCGAGGGTTAAAGATTTACTTGTCCAGACCAATACAAAAATTGAAGATAAAAACACTGCCGAAGAGATTTTAGCTTTAGCAGAAGATTTGAGTCCTGACCTTAGCAATAACGAAACTGTAGCCGAATAATTCAAAAGTATTATATTAATATTAAACCCGTTAGTTTGTTTAATCGCTTTAAAATTTTACAGTACTAATAATTGTTTAATGGTACAAAAAAATAAGTTTCGAAATAAAAATATTGTATAATATAATTTTCTTAAACACTTAATATGCGCCTGGAAGTAAAAGCCGTAGATAAAAATTCATTGCATTAATTTTGCCAAAACAATAACTACATTTTGCATTTTTTTTTAATTTTAGAGTTGGCTAGTAAAATATCAAAAACTAAAGAAAAATGTCAAAATACATTGAAGAACAATGGCTGATCCTTCCCCGACTGAAAAATGGAGTTATGGAATTTGGAGATTTATGGGATTGTCATCAAAATACAGCTGTTGGACTACAATTATTCTCTTCGGATCTTAATTCTTTGGATATTTCTGTCAATCCCCTCGCCACTTCTTCTTATGATGTAACTCACACCAAAGGGACGGAAGACAAAGCTAATGAGTTATTTCTTCAAGGTGAAATAAAAGCCGGGATCTTGGGCGGGCTTTTGCAAATTGGAGTTGGGCTCACCTTTGATAAAGCAACTGCTAGGAAGTTCGACGAAGAGGAATTTCTTCTCACTTACAGACAGGAAACGTTTCTTCTCAAATTAAACTCTTCCGCCAGGTCAAAAATCAACCAAAGTGTCCTTGATGATCTTCTTGATGGTACGATGCTTATATTTTCGAATGATTCCTGTGAATATTTTTAGTTTTGCATATAAAATTTAAAATATGACCTATTTTTAATCTTAAGGTAAAATAAAAGCCAGTCACGTGGTTAGCGAATTAATTCTCGGAGGGGAAGCGACATCCACCCTAAACTTCAGCGAGTTGCATACCAAGGACAAGTTAAAATTAGGCGGGAGTATAACTGGAACAATTGACATTGTCATAGCCTCGGCCACGGTTACAGCCTCGGCGGGAATGACTGCAAACGAAAAAATTGACGAGTTCAAAACGCGAATATCCTTACAAAGTGTCCCTCCATTAAAAGACAAGCCGCGGACTTTGTCTGAATTAATTCGAGCTGTAAACACACTCCCGGGCTTAATTTCCAAAGAACAACATTTTTCCCGCTTATTTCCCCATTCCAATATTTACGGTGTCCCCATAAAATTTAGGCTCGTCCCCATCCATCATTTTGTTGTGGAGTTTAGTGGGAGCAAGTTATATAGGCAAATGAGCGAGGATATTATGAATCAATTAGTTAACATGCTTGCAACCATTAAAGATATCTTGGATACAGATTATGTGAAAACTAAAGTATTCCAGAAATGTCCTCAACTCCTACAAATCCTTAATGATCCTCAAAGTGAGCTGTGCAAATTGATTTCCAAGAAACAATCTTTTCTGAAGGGTAAATGTGCACTATTTCAAACGGCGGCAACGACCTGTTTAAAAAATTTGGCATATGGGAAAACCAAGTCTTCTGATATTCTTCAATTAACCCAAAAGTTTGAAAAACAAACCAATTTTAAAGGGCTAGATGTGAAAATTGAGGAATTTGTCACTAAAGGAAAATTGGACTATCACGCTATGGGATTGAAAGAGCCGAGTAAAAACTTCTCTTACTTAATGAATAAAGAAAGTTTATTTGATTGGTGGATTTTTGGCACAGAAATTAAACTTTTACTCACCACGAACTCCGAAAATTATGAAACTAACGAGATTTTATCTTTCTTAGAGCGAATATCCGAACCCTTAACTAAGCAAGGAATTAAAATCGGCGTGGCCGCCACGAGTATCTCTGATAATTTTTCCCTAGCGTTAAAAATCGGAGACAAGGAATACAAGTACAATGGCCATAAGGAAATACATTTTGCCCTGCAAGTGATAGCAGTCTCCCTGGGGGACCCTGACTCATCTGTTGCTTCCACGTTCTTTAATGTAGCTTCTTCGTTTTTCGGTGTGCGACTCCCATTTACAGAAACGGGTCAATTTGCAGATTTGGGGAATTTAATTTCCGCACTGGAAGACATTTGTTCTGGTGTTGTTATTTGTGAAACCCCTTTACGATTGCGAGAAGAAATAATAAAGGATGTTAAGGAAAAATACAAATTGGTGTTTCTGACGGACTGCGTACTTTCCCAAGTGGATTCCTTTCAGTGTTTCAAGACTGTTAAAGAATTGAACGCAATTTCCGAAATCGATTCAAGCTCCATTATCATAGGGAGCTTGCAACAAAGACAATTTTCCGAAGGACCACTTGCAATTGTCTTCAAGAATGGAAGTATCTTTGCTTTATGTTTAGATAAGTTGGACGTGTTTGTTTTTGTGGAATTTTTAAAATCTAATTCAAAAGAATTACTCCAATTAGTTTCGTTAGAAAACCTTCAGGGGAACTTTTCTTTATATCCCGAAAGAGTCAGAAGTGCATTGATTATTGCCGAACTGTTTGATGAGAGTGTTCCGGGAATTTCAACAGTTGAACTGGTTAATACTGTGGAAGATCAAAAGGGACAACACTTGCGAAGTGCTATAACAATTATGGAAACAATTGTGCAGAACGATTATCCCATGACATTATCTGCCCTAGCTGAAATATCGTTAAGCAATTTCCCAGATTTGATCCCAGTATTCAAGAAATTTTCATGGATGGAATCTAGTAAACTATTCTCTGCAAAAATTGAAAATAGTGAAAACTGGCAGCAGTTGCATTGGGCGGTGAATAATTTCCTGATGACGAATAATCCCGTTTTGGCCAAGGTTAACATTGCTTTGGAATCCCTGCGTCATTGTTTAGTGACTATGGAGGAAATAATTAACAATATTATAGATGACACAAGTTGTCCGGAAGTATTATCAGTAAAATTGAAAGCAGCTGAAAATGTTTCAATAAATAATGCCAATCCAAAAGAAAAAGTGATATCCATTTTGAAAATATTTTATCAAAAGGAAATGAAAACTGAAAATAAATCTTCCGACTTGAAAAACTTTCTCCAGAAAGTAAAGGACACAATAGCTAAAATGGAGAGTTTGGCGACCCGTGAAAAGGAGAGTGAAATAATGAAGACTTTGGCTAAAAAATCTGTAACAGGAGTAATTTCTGAAGACGAATTCCCTACTGCATTAAAATCTAAAATTGTGGATTTGGAAAAGTTGGGATTTGAAATCTTCATTTCAAATAGCATTCGAGCATTCGAGTTCTACAAAGATTTGATTTTTGAACAGGATGAATATTTTTATTTGATTTCCTTCCAGATGTTTTTGAAAAATGTTTCTTCAACTTCTAAACCGAATTCAAAATTTCTGTCAAGATTCCTTGTACAAATAGTTAACCGCATTGATCCTCAATATTTTAGTTATCCTCGAGATAAAGGAAACGTAGAAAAATACATTTGCAGAGATAACTACGTGCAAGCTTTGGATTTGCTTTTCAAATCGTCGTATAATAAACCAGAAAGGCAGATTTTGGAAAAATTTCAGCAATTGAACGGAATATCTGGAGAAGAGTTCCTGGTTAACTTCATTCGAACTGCGCCAAAGGCACTGGAACATCCAAAACTTTGGAAGTGTTCAAAATTCCTTTTGTTACTTAAAAATGGACTCAAAATTGAACATGTGCGTAGCGAATTTTTCAATGCTTGCAAAAATATCAAAGACTACAAAATTGTACCCCAGGAATTTTTGAATGTATACCAAACTCAAAATAGTTTTCAAACGGCAATTGAATCCCTCGGAAAATTGAATGAAAAAATGATCTGGAAAAATCTAGACGACTTTCTACAAGACCTTCAGCGATTCTCTGTTAGGAACGTTGTTCCCAGGAAACTTTGCCACGTAATTCGGCAAAGCATTTTGCATTCACCGAATTTCTTTGAAGAATTAGAAATATCCAACTCCCTATTTTATTGGGACGAGGAGGCTAAATGCTTTAGCGAGCCTTGGGATAACGAAACAATATGTCAGGCTATCATAAATATTATGAAATGGATGGATGGACAAGAACATACTGAAAATAAGACTATGAAACCTCATTTTATTACAAATGAACCAATCTCTCAAAACCATCAAGACAATAAACCTTTTTTTGGGCGATGGGCAGCGCTAAATAATTGGAAACCAAATTTTCACGATTTTAGACCATTAACTCACAAGCCAAGTATACAATCCATGAAATCACAAAAACACTTAAGACACCATCTTCAGCATTTTATCGACGTCCTTCAAGTTTCTTCTCAAGAATGCATAATTACCAATACAGATACAGAAGTGCTTACAGGATTGTTTCATTTCCCTGACGAACAAAATTGTTTGCAGCCCAGCTATGCAGAGATAATATCTAGCATATTAAATTTTCATAACGATGCTATCGCTCTAAATCAAGTTTTATCTTCCCTATCAATGTGTAACAAACCATTGCCCCTTATAATTCCACATTTTAGGGACAATCAAAAAAGTTTCTTTGAAACTTTTCAAATCTTGCACAAAGTTCCCATAACAATATCTAACTCACAGGAAAGGTTTTTATTTGAGAATCAGTGCAATTATATTTGTGCCTTACAGGTGGGAAATTTTGAAGGCCCTTTAACACCAATTAATATATTAAATTCAATTTTGAAACCACCTAGTCAGTTTTTCAACGAAAAACACGATATTCTGGGTTTCACCGAATTACAGCCTCTCACCACGGAAATTTGCGTAGACAAGTTTTGGCAAAACTCAAATATTGAATCTCGGAACACGCCCATTTTAATCACAGTGCATGGAAACTGCCTTGAAATTACTGAAATACTCGCCTTTTTGAAAACTATTTCTACTGGGACAATTTTATTTTTTCCTCCAGTAGATATTTCAGAAATGGAACAGAATATAAGAAAATTGGTGCCGTTTTTAAATACACGAAAATGTGTCTTTGGCGTACATATTGATACAATGGGTGACAAAGCATCCGAAAATTTCGTTTTCAAATCTGAAGACACATTTCATCATATTCAGACAAAGATGAGTTCCCTAATCCATGAAATTTTGAAACCCATGAAAAACAACATTGGTTCGAATTCAGCAAGATTATCTTACAATTTTTTATGCAAAACTATTCAATCAATGCCATCTATAGTTACAACTGCTTCAATGGGACTAATACAAATTATGCAGAAAATATCCTGCAGGACAGCAAAACAGTTGTTACTAAAATGCGACCAGCAGTCTAGAGTCTTTCAAGAAATTATATCCCAAGCTGTTGGCGTATTCACGTCCAAAAGATTAATTCTGGTTCAGGCTCTAGCGCATTTAGAATTCGAGATTAACTTATTACTACAAAAGGAAGAAAAATCAATTCTACAGTCTAATAGTTGTAAACAAAAAAGCGTAAACAAGGATGAGGAAATTACTACAATTGGAAAAGATAATGAAAACTTGTGGAAAAACTTTAAAGAAAGCAGAATTACACTTCTGGATTTTATAAAGGCATTCGACATGGTACTTTCAGACGGACCAAAAATGACATGCCTTGAAAATTTTGCTCACTATATCCTTGAAAGTGGCGGCGATGTAGATATTAATTTTGATGACAAACTGGTTGTAGAAGAGATATTTGAACAAATTGGAAAACTCAGTGCAACCAGTATATTTAACGTGGTTACAATTTTTGGAGATGAGGATCCAACCTTGGTGAACTCCATTTTTGGCACATCTAATATTTCACCACAAGTTCATCCAACTGAAACAAATGATCTCAGCTTTCGAATTGTTAAATTGAATAACCCTTTCTGCCATGCATATGACAAAGCTAGCATATCCAAATATCTAATCGTGTTCAGCTGTCAAATACCTTCGGAAAATCTATTAAAAGAAAAAAAGAAGAGATTAAAATTTTTGACTTTATTGTTATCCATGAGCCATTTGGTGATGCTAAACGTGGATGTCCCTGATTTCAATACGGTTTCAACACTTTTTGAAATTCCTTTTCTCAAGTCCTGTAAATTAAATTCAAAAATCAACCCCGAATTTATATTGATAACTACAAACGACTCTTTTCAAAGAACACAGGACTTCAAACACCAATTATGGAACACTGTCCAAAGAGTTTCTGAAGTCAGCAACAATTATAAATTTGATCTCGGAATACTTCATAACCCATTGGATAAGTATGCTCACATTCCAGGCGCCCCAACTTTTGAAATACAGAAAATTGGCAACCGAGTTGATTATGATGGCGTAAAAAAGTTAAGAAATTACATCTTTACTTCTGCTGAGAATATTAATGAAACAGAAACTATCGACTTTTCAACCTGGTCAAAACTTTTCTTTGAGAATTGGTTGAACCTAGAAAATGCATTATTTGAATTTAATTCTTGTAAAGCCATTTCAAATCATTTTGAAACGCTGTCCCAACTGGAAGAATTCAAAAACTCAGTTGATGCTGCCTTCAACTTTCATCGAAAAGCAATTCAAAATATTATTGAAAAGGATTCTCCAGATAAGCAAAAATTACTTACGGAAAACAATATTAGATCCCATCTACGCGAAACAATGAAAAATTGCCACAACTCAGAATGCACTGAATGTAAAAAAACTATTTCGTTGCAGGATAAGTTGTCAAAGTTCAAAGATCTAAACTCAAATATTTTAGATTATATTAAGAATATAAAAGAAACTTCTTTTCAGCAACTCTGGCAATTTAATTCTGTAAAAATGTGGAAAGATGCATTAAAAAATAATGAAAGTGTACGTAAAAATGAGGATTCGAAGCAATTGCTTAAGGCTTATTCACTGCGACACTTTGTGTCCTCTAAAAGAAGATTTATTTCAGAAGTAATGGTTGAGTATAATGAAGCTTCACAATGGATAATCAAAGATTTGGCACTGGGTCACGTAGCAACTTTAGACAATATTGATGCTTGTTTCGTAAGCTCATCTGGGACAACAGAAGTGATATCTTTGGAAAAACGGAATTGGCTCGAAAAAGAAATTGAAGATGCTGTCAAGTCAGTTTATAGCCAATCTTCGGAAACAATCTGTCAAATAGGAATGGTTCGCAGGTTAAAGAAATACGTTTGCAAAATCTTGGAGCAGTTTACTGAGTTTTCCGGAGACCTTCTTTTAGATTCGCAATGGACTGTTCATTTATTCGCCCTTCGCTCATTACTACATTCTGCAGAAATTAAACAAACTATTTGGAATGGGGAAAATGATGCTGTTACCTTCTTGCATTCTATTAATAATTAACGATTCATGTAATGACTACGATGAAAACTATTTGGTTTTGCTGATTGCACCTTTAATGTCCGTTGCCTTTGGGCTATATGTTATGGTCTTGCAGCAATATACTTCTTTCATATATATGTGCATAATTGAAGATCCGTATTTAACCGGTGGATACCTCATTTTTAAATAAACAAACATGATATTTAAAAAATATGTAATCACTATTAATTTTTTGGGGAAAATGTAATAAAATCAGACAATGGATCATAACCGCAATTATATTATACATAAGATTTGCAATTAGATTTATTTACTGGCGTAAAAATAAGCCTTAATTCCTGTAAGACATCCCCTGAACTGGATATTGATCGGTCAACAACATCGTATTTACATGTATTTGTATTCATAAGCTCGTCTGGGACAACAAATGTGATATCTTGGGAAAATGCTTTCTATATATATGTTTTCTTTGTAATGACCATTCCGTCCTGTTTATTTTTAAGCACAGTGATGTTTATTATCGCTGCTAATGTTTACCAATCTTCTTTGACATATGTACATACACAATGTTAAAAGCAGTGCCACAACCAGTAAATTAATTAAAAAGGAAATCACATCTTTAAAAGTCTTTGGTGTCCGCTTAGGATTACTGAAAGCGATAAAACATATTTACCTTTTATCGTATTACCTCTCAATATCCAATTATCTGGCTTCCCTGCTTATTGCATTTCCAGCTTACGAAGTTTAACTGCAATATTATGCTCTATTGATGTATGCAGTTTCACAGTTAGCCATACTTATATGACTACCCATTAGTCAGATCTGAATATCTCAACTAAATACAACAAACATGCCAATATATTACTTGGGACTTAATATTATCTTTGATTTTTTAATTATTTTTAATATAATAATAATATAAATACATAATAATAACATTTAATAGTAATGCAGTAACTGAAAAGTCCATTCCCATTAATAATTTGCGTGTTGTGATGCACAATTAGGCTCATTTACGAGTTATCGAAGTGTTCCAGACCTTTTGTATTCCATTTGTATGAACTTATATTTAAATCTTTGTATTGGTAAGGATCAAGGCAACATTTGAATTAATATTGACAAACAAAATCAAATTGATTTGATTGTAATTTGATGGACAGACCATCAATAAATCATTAACTTCTATACAATTAATATGCTGCACATAAGGTACTATACAGATATATGTCCTAAGCGTGATTAAGGATGAAGACAATAATTAATGTCATTTAGAAAGAAAAGGTTACACATTTAAACTCTATCTGTAGACATCACAGCTTTGAAAAGTAATTTTGCATGTAATATCAAAACTATAACGATCACTGTACTGTAGTAGTAATTTTTGTTATATTAATAATAAATATATCGAGTGTTACTGAAATTATTATGTGCATACAATACATAATAATATACAATAAATACAATAATAATAATACAATACATACCCGCACTTCAATTCCATATTAGTTTATCAGTTAGTATTTATTGTTTTATTTTGCGGTAATTATCGGTTCCAATTAATATATTATACAAATTGTATTTATGGAATTAACAATTTAGTTTTCATCAGCACAGGTTTTTGTACATAGGCTATGCACTCATACGGCAACGTATAAGTAATACATGGTAAAACAAGCAAGATTCGATTATTCGCTAAAATTAATGTGTAGCTACATAGAAAGCCTGTTTTGACCTTTAAATAAAATTGGACTTGACTACTATGTACTTGAGCAAGCCTAATAAATTGTTCTCTAAATACCTACTTCCCATAGATGATTAATTAATTCAACGTGTTGATTGTATGTCTAGTCTCCCATCCCACGTACATATTATACTCATTAGTGGCTTGAATAAATACTAAGCACATTTTATCAGCGGCGTATTATTTATTTAGTCCAGCGTAAAATCGACTTAAAATTAAAAACCAAGCTGGTAGACAAAAAAATAATTAGCTAAACCGGCGGTTATTTGAATTAAAATATAAAGTGTTAACACTAACAATAAGTAGAGAATTCACTTTTGTGAGTAGTAAATATGCATTTTGTATGAATGCATGACTGGGGCTTATGTAAAATTACTTGAATAATTTACTAATGTGTAGATTCGTCGCATCGAGTGATCGTGAGTTCGTTGATTTGTGTTTTAACCCACGTAGCAATATAACGTCCCCTATACGTCCCTTGAACTACTATTGGCGACTATAAAGTGGTCTCAGGGACGTCTCCATTTGTCCAATATACGTAATGGGGACGTTTTGGGGACTATGTCATGTCCGCTTTATCTTTGGCGTGGCGACGTTACTTAAAGTTGTCCCAGAGACGTCCAAAAGTGACCTACATGAGACTAATGAGACCTAGCCGTGACGTCCTGGGGACGTGAATTAACCAGACTAATGAGACCTCGCTGTAACGTCCCGAGGACGCGAATTAATTGTTTATTATATGCAGGGTGCCTTAGAAACTTTGCAAAGCAATTTACAGTTTGACAATTAGTTTATTAATAAGATAACTAAATTATATCATTGTCACAAATAATTCAATTAAATAATTACGTTTACGTATTTTTAGATTCACATTTGACTACATTATTTACAATGAATTGTGTACAATTTAAAATTAATTCAACTGACAAGATATGCATTTTTTAAATATAATTTGAAACAATTGCTTGGCTGGAAAAAATAGAGTGTGCTATTCTATTGGCTCTAAATCACTTCATTTTTGCAGAATAATTAAACTAAGCTACAAAAATTCTAATTTAACAATGATGTAGAAGATGAACTAAAAATATTTTAGATTCCCGATGAGGTCCCTGCTTGTTTGCTGTCCCTTGTCGTTTTCTTATTCAATCTATCCTTAGCATGCTTCAGCCATAGCCCAATCGATTCGGAGCACGATTTTTCGTTGACTGGAAATCTCCCATTGGCGTTACGCTGCAAGGCTTCTAAAATAATAATAATGGGCAACATTAATATATAATATGTACATTACGCTGGGACTATTTTCCGGTGGTAGATTTAATAAGGAATAGCATAATATATAAATACCAAATATTATCTTGTTCAGATCCAAGAGCTCACTAAACGAAATTTTATCCCCAGTCCCTTTCATATTGTAAGCTACGGCCACTTTGTCATCCACGACCTTTTTCATCATGCGACGTATTGCTTCGTTACAATCGTCCCCACCAGACTGAGCCATATAATTGATCTAGGTGCAAAATAATTATTAATGCAATAATTATAATATAATAAATATACATTTATGAAAAATGGTAGTAGTAGTATAAAAGTTGACCAAAAACATGAACATTACCAAAAATTTACGCCTATCCACATTCGTTACGATAGACAACAGATTTTCCAATTCCAATGAATCAGACACTGGCAGGAGAGACATAAGTTGGGAGACTTCCACTGTGGATTCCTTTCGTTCAGGAGTAACGCGAATTGAGTCCAATTTATTGCAAATAGATTGTAGAGTCTCTTGAAGTTGGTGAACATCCAGTTTTATAGAGGTTAAGGACTTCACAACAAAAGCTTCGAAGCCTGTTCAATAAAGATGTCTTAATTATTTCTTATTTATTGTATGCATATTTACTATATATATGGTCTATGTATAAGGTGTCAATATATTTAAATGCTTGTTTGGACACCTGAAAAAGTTTGGATAACATCGCTGCTATCTTCCTGGTCAGCTTCGTCAAAGACAAACGGGGGACTCGTAGCACCATCGCTCACTCGATTAGAATTGTAGGCCTCTGTAATCAATGGTACTTGAGGCAATGCTAACGTGCTTGACCCTTGGCTGCTTGATTGCTGAACTGCGCTATAAGGTGCTTTCTTGAATCCTACGTCTGCTTCTGACGAGGTGGTTTGAAATCTCAAAGGCAGGGAAATGGGTCTTTTGCGACCTGGGGTGAAGTCTGAGTCACTCAAGTCGGAAGTAAATTCTGCGTTTGGCAATTTCTCAATAGCTTTTTCGTATGAATCTGTGGAAGACAAAATATTAGGCTATTATATTATCCTTATGTCAAATTAATGTTGGTCCACGTAATTCCTGCTTTAATTTAATAACTACATAATTGTAATAAATATTAGAATAAGTTCAACATACCGAAAACATGTAAACATCTTGCTGGGTGCACTTTCCATGTGTCTTTAGGGTCGCAGTTAGCCTTCGTAAGCGACTTAATCTTTTCTGTGGATTTGAACGGAGGCCAACAGCAACTATCTTCACCCTTCAGCCATTTTACTGGAACTACTTCGACTTCAGGATTAATTCCAATAAATTCAACAATCGCGTACATTGTGTTCTTCAATGTAGTCATGTAAGAGAGGCAAAGTAATTTGAGAATTTAATCCTGTTGGAATACAAACACATTTATTAAGGATATCGTCTGATTTAAATTCAGTTTCTAATGTCACATTTTGCTTGCATGTCTCAAATATGTCAAGCATTGAAGAACTGCACGGATTTGTGTAGTATGGACGAGGATTTAGAAAACATTTTCCGACGAAAGACTTTTTATTAGGCGATATTTGACTTATTTGCACGATTTGCCCGTTTTTCATCATACATACATTATCGCCAAGTTTAGCAGAAAGACATATGCCATTTACTAAAACAGTTTTCTTTGTTTTTATTGTGGAATGTCTTTTCTCCGTTTGATATTCTTGCTCCAATATTCTTCTATGTATCTGTTGTAAGCAATTAGTATTCGTTCTAAGTAATCTCTTAATCGAACCTAATTTATTTTCAAATCTGAAACAACTAAAATTGTCCAAAGGTCCATGAGTTTTCACATCGTTTGCTAAGTGAATTAAGCCGTGGACATTGTATGATATTAAGTAGTCGTCAAATAGCTCACCAAATCGTTGCACAAAATACTTTAGCAATGAATCTGCATAGTCCACGTAAACAAGGTGGTACTTCTTGGAAGCCAAAATGGATATGGCTACGTGCAAACATAAGAATAGGTCGTAATGGTTTTTGCACAATATATCCTTTAAAGCAGCTGGCCCAACGTACAACAAAAACAACCTTAGCTCTGTAGCTTTCCACCTATCCAGCTCCTTTAATTCTCTTGGTTTACGGCAGAATTCCACAGGGATGCAATTTCGATATGTCAATAACCTTTCAGATATTGATTGAACATCTTTGTTTGGAAATCTGTAATGTGATGACGATCCTTTCATCCACAATCTTAGAAGCTTTCTTACTACTCCAAGGCATACCAGATGCATATATTCGAAAGGAACACCGTTGACTAAGTCAAAGTTTATTTCTTCTAAAGTTGTGGCACCGACATGGTGATCTTCGTCAGATTTTGCACGAAAAGATTCGTTTGTACGCAGCGTAGCACTTACTTGCGGAAAACATACACGGTTTTGTACAAAACTACCCTCTGTTGTACACTTTCCACAGCCGAAATATCCAGAGTGGCCTTTTATTTTTAGAATTTCTGCTCTTGCAGGAGCATCATTAACAATTGCCTTTAAAGCAAAGGAAATGTGTTGCTCTTTGAAGTAAATACCTTCAGATATCAGATGTTTTATTTCCTGTAGTACGTCTTTCATTAGCAGATTGAAATCCTTAGGTTTAGATTCACCACAATACAATCCAACAACAAATGGAGGATGCTGAATTCCACAAATCCATCCTAATATAGGCCAAAACTGCTTCCCTGAACTTTTTGAAATAGGAAGACCATCTATATTTAACTGCAAATGAACACAATTTTGATTTTCTTCGATAACCTTCGGTAAGTACTTGGAGATTGCTCTTTCAAGTCCTATATGAACATATGAGCCTGGAAAAACTATGCGCACTTCAGTTGTACGAGGAGTAGATAAAAGTGTACGACAATCATTTGGCAATTCGTTGTCAATTTTATGTCTCTTTAATATTTTTAATAAGTCGCTCACCGCTACAGCACTTAAATTATGATGAAGGGCCCACACTCTTAATTCATTTGACAAATTACTTTGCACATCACTTGGCACATTTTCATTTGTTTCATCTGTAATGCTTCCTGTAGGGGAACTTTCGTTGTTAAAATTTTTGTCCAATAAATGATGTGTAAGGAAGTTGGGTTGCATTACATTTTCCTCTTGATGGTGCAATTTGTTCTGTCGATCTTGATGTAAAATTTCATGCCTAGCCTTCTCCACTTCGTCAGCTATTTTTCGTCGTTTGTGCCTGTTGGAGTACATTTTATTGTTCCAAGTGGACGTGTAATGTTTATATTATGCCGACGGACAGTTGCAAACACTATTTCACATTTCGTCAGTCATTGGTTTTGCAATTAATTAAACAATAAATTAAGCAAAAACTTTTAAATAAACATTAAATGTGTTTGGTTTTACGGAAAAACAATAATTTTATTTTAATTTTAATCAGTGACTTACCTTTATACTGAAAATTCAAAAAACCAATTGGCTATTTTTATATTCACCTGTTTAGCACACCAACAAAATAACGCTCAACTCAGAATCAACCGCCAAAAACAGCCACACGCTTTGTTAACTATCGAGGTCTCCATTACGTCCCCGCAAAGGTGAAGTTTTTATGCATTTGTTCCGTCGCCTATTGACGTAACGGAGACGTCCTTAGTCCAGCTAAATTCGAGTGGTCCTCGTTTAGTTAAATATCGGGGTCTCCATTACGTCCCTGAAAAGGCGAAGCTTTTTACATTTTGTACAGTCGCATATTAACGTAACGGAGACGCAACGCACTGAAGAATGATGTTGCACAAAAGAGACTATAGAAACCAAAGACATTTCAAAGTTATTTAATTTTCTGGGTGTTTGTATTGCAGTGGAATGAAGGCCAGTCGGGGTTAGTCACAAATTAATAATGAATATTAGGAAAGTTGATTAGGCAGTTAATTCCTCGTATAACAAACATGAAAGTAAAATATTGTCGGAATTCTGGAGAAAATGTCTGAGGAGTAAGTAGAGCCTAATTTGGATTTCAGGTAAATTATTTATCTTTGCATAATTAGCAGCATTGTGAAAGCGTCATTTGTAGCTATTGCAGAATTCCTAGAATTAGAATTGTAGATTTAACGTTAAATATTCATCGTTGTGGCAGTGGTAGATTAATTGTGGATTTGTCATTAAATTGTGCAGTTGTTTGTTCAATTATCTTTTGAACAAACATTTGAATAATTAAATGCGGTGTGGCATTCAATTATGCTTAACCGTTAATAACTTTAAACGAAGCAACGTTTTAACTTTTATTGAAGTTGTGAAATAACTAATAGAAATGCTGTGTCTGTCTGTTTTTCCGTCTGTGTCCGTCGCTGCGATATAATTACCTAAACGGTTAAATTATTACCAGCGAAGCTGGATATGGATTCGTACAGTCCGTCCGTCTGTCCGTATACAAAATAACGTTTGAAGTATTGGACGGATTTCAACCAAACGTGGCATAAATGTGCAAAGATATCATAGCTCTCAGTGGTATGAAAACGGGGTCAATCGGACTACCCCAAGGGGTACATCTTGTAAGATAAACTACTCTGTAGCTTTTAAACGGTTCAACCTTTTTGAATTGTGTTAACGGATTTCAATTCAAGGATAAATTTTGCTTTCTCACGATGCCCCAACTTATTGGGGCAATGTGAGATTTGACCAAAAACGGACTATATTATGTGGGGCGATGTGAGATTCGACTAAAAATGTACCTTCGCTGGTCATTTATAGTGGTTACTATACCAGTTTATCGTAAAATTATTTTATCTGGTGCATGATTTTTGCCTATATACCTATAAGTGAGGATGATGTAAAGCAATATAATTATTACGGGGAATTAATATATTTAGTGATATATTTACAAAAATATAAAATCACTCGCACCAATAAATAATGCTTGAATTAAATATGAACGATAAGTTTTCATTATGTGCAGAGATGAGAAGATATGATCTTTTAGCCATATATGTTAGCTCAGTTGTTGAAATCAATAAAACAGAAATTACAATTTAAACCCAATTTTATTATTCCCGAAATAAAATTACAATTAAAGTTGATCCCAATTAACATCGTAACAGAATTACTTTTGCAGAGTGAACTACTTATATTGTTTGCTTTACTTATATACCTAAATATTCATGGACATTCTGGCCTAGATAGGAAGTTACTAAACTATAAAATAATAGTTAACATTCCTAACTCAAATGCTTGCACGTGTAAATAACTAACACGAGTTTATAATTGTCCTTAAGATAGCTTTCTAATGTCACACTTAATTGTAAAATATAATTTCTCTACAAGTATTTATTATTACCAATAATAACAATTTAACAGAAGAATTACATGAAAGTGTTTAATAAAACATAGCAAGTAAGTGCATAATAGATTGACTCGGTCTAGTGGCATGATTGTTAGTGGCGTACGAATACAATTGTTTGTAGTATGTATTCGGTATACTGTAAGTTGAACAATGTTTCAAATTGGCCTAACTCAGTTATCCGTTGACCGATTGACCCCATATTAGCAGGGTGTTGTCCTCTCGTCCCACAGAACACGTATACTGAGTTGGAACGGTCCATCTTAATCCGTTCAAAAATTATCGTGTTTACGGACGGACAGACAGAAGCCCGGGCAACAACGTGATCGTATAGATTGACCGAGTCAATCAATAATGATATTTTCCACATTTTATGCCTTTTGATGTAGAAATGATGAATCTATGATGAATATTGTTTGTTTTGATATTCATCACGACTAATTAATTAGATTCTTTTCAGTTTTAACTTTAAATTGAAGTTTAAATAAACCATGGCACAACGGATATAATTAATGCATTTGAGCGACTTTTTCGAAAGTTGTAGAGGAGGTCGTCGGACGGACACCAGTTGTATTATGCATTTATATAAATCTAGGAATGATATACTTTTTATGTAAAAATAAAAACCCAAATGCATAATTGGACGAAACAATTTCGAGTATTTAATTATACAATTACAATTAGGATTTCGATTATGTAGGTTAGGTTAAGAAATTCAAGAAATTGGGGCATCAAGTCTGGTTTTGGTGGGCGAACTCTTCTGGCCTCCGCTGGATCGCCATTTTCAGAGTCACCGTCCTCTTCCATGTTGGGATTTACGCCAGGATCTTCTGTAAGGTATATTTTGAGCCTTGTTAGGAATTTCCCAGCTGTAATCGTAATAGTCATCGGAATCGGATTGGTCATAGAGGTGCTGGCGCTTTAGGCGCTTTG